>WNGS01162481.1:0-10546 GCA_020271785.1 Procambarus virginalis | reverse complement strand
TTTTCACCTGACTGGAGAGATATGTGAGCATTCTTGATGTTACCTTGAGATGACTTTCGGGTCTTAGCGTCCCGCGGCCCGGCCCCTGACCAGGACTCCCTTCGAAAAAATTAGACAATAAACTCAAAAGAAACAATAAACTTACCTACATTGTCAGCATGCAAATAGTGTAATCTAGATGACGATGTGATGTATTAACTTGCTCAGTTGTAAACTACGAAGACACTCTTTTTATCACCACTGTTTGTTCTGGCATCTTTACACCAAAATTAGGAATTTGTGTTAGCTTAATCATATAAATTCCTGTCCTATCGGTTTCTCCTGTTTACAGCAACACCTGCGGCAACACCTGCGGCAACACCTGCAGCAACACCTGCAGCAACACCTGCGGCAACACCTGCGGCAACACCTCAGGCAACACCTGCGGCGACCTCATGAACACCGTTTGGGAATTATCACGTCAAATAGAATTCCAGCATCACACCATGATTATATATATTATATAGAATTCTATCACACCTTGATGATAAATGTTAGATAAAATTGCAGCATCACACCATGATGATGATAGATGTTAGAGAGAGATTTCAAACTTCACTCCACGACGCTGACAAATGAACTTTGGGAATATTGCCCGGGATCATTATAGGAAATAACAGCTGCAAAGATCAGTCAGGTCACATTGTGTAGGTCATGGTAACCAACGTACTAAATACAACCTAATATAAGAGTAGCGACTCACAAATATCCCAAATTTACTGTGCATTGACACGAAAGGTTTGGTGGATTATTTCAGTTCATAGTTCTGTATGGTTAGGAGGACGAATTTTGAACGAAGTGGTAAATCAAAAGACCCAACTCAATAGATGGGGTTAATCTGTTTTTACTCAATTTTTGACACGGGTTATTAGTGAAGTTTAATTTTATTTAATTTAATTTAATTTTATTTTATTTTATTTTACAATTGACAATGACTATTTTTAATAACCTCGCAGCACTAGGCAGCTGGAGATGGTAACAAGAATATCTTAGTCATTCCTTATAGTTCAAACTGGATACATTAGTTCAGAATAATATTTATATTTTGTGGTTTTTTTACGATATAAGGGCGTCAATAAGTTATGGAGGTAGCCTATGGCCTTACGCGTCAGATCGGGCAGAAACACTTAATATTTTACGATTGAAATATTCCGATAACGAGCTAATTTTCTGCTCCTCCTCGTCTCCTGTCTCCCGTCTCTCTCTCCTGTCTCCCTCTCCCGTCCCCCTCTCCTGTCTCCCACTCCTGTCTCCCTCTCCCGTCTCCCCCTCCCGTCTCCTCCTGCCTCTCTCTCCTGTCTCTCTTCTGTCTCTCTCTCTCTCTCTCTCTCTTGTTTCTCTCTCCTGTCTCCCACTACTACTGCCCACCACTCCTGTCTCCCTCTCTTTTCTCCCTCTCCTGTCTCCCTCTTCTGTCTCCCTCTCCTGTCTCCCTCTCCTGTCTCCCTCTCTTTTCTCCCTCTCTTTTCTCCTCTCTTTCTCCCTCCCTTTTCTCCTCCTGTCTCCCACTCCTGTCTCCCACTCCTGTCTCCCTCTCCTGTCTCCCTCTCCTGTCTCCCACTCCTGTCTCCCTCTCCTGTCTCCCACTCCTGTCTCCCTCTCCTGTCTCCCTCTCCTGTCTCCCTCTCCTGTCTCCCTCTCCTGTCTCCCACTCCTGTCTCCCTCTCCTGTCTCCCTCTCCTGTCTCCTTCTCCTGTCTCCCTCTCCTGTCTCCCTCTCCTGTCTCCCACTCCTGTCTCCCTCTCCTGTCTCCCTCTCCTGTCTCCCACTCCTGTCTCCCTCTCCTGTCTCCCTCTCCTGTCTCCCTCTCCTGTCTCCCACTCCTGTCTCCCTCTCCTGTCTCCCACTCCTGTCTCCCTCTCCTGTCTCCCTCTCCTGTCTCCCTCTCCTGTCTCCCACTCCTGTCTCCCTCTCCTGTCTCCCTCTCCTGTCTCCCTCTCCTGTCTCCCACTCCTGTCTCCCTCTCCTGTCTCCCACTCCTGTCTCCCTCTCCTGTCTCCCTCTCCTGTCTCCCTCTCTTGTCTCCCTCTCTTGTCTCCCTCTCCTGTCTCCCTCTCCTGTCTCCCTCTCCTGTCTCCCACTCCTGTCTCCCTCTCTTGTCTCCCTCTCCTGTCTCCCTCTCCTGTCTCCCTCTCCTGTCTCCCTCTCCTGTCTCCCACTCCTATCTCCCTCTCCTGTCTCCCACTCCTGTCTCCCTCTCTTGTCTCCCTCTCCTGTCTCCCTCTCCTGTCTCCCTCTCCTGTCTCCCTCTCCTGTCTCTTGCATTCCCTGACATCATGTCATTTCTGGAAGTCTAATTGATGTCACAAACGTTGTAACCAAGAGTGTTCTGGATGTTAGAGTTGCGTTACACAGATGTAACCACAAATATTTATTAGTTTAGCGTTACACAGATGTACACACATTTATGAGTTAAGCGTTATCCAGATGTACACACATTTATGAGTTAAGCGTTACACAGATGTACACACATTTATGAGTTAAGCGTTACACAGATGTACACACATTTATGAGTTAAGCGTTATCTAGATGTACACACATTTATGAGTTAAGCGTTATCCAGATGTACACACATTTATGAGTTAAGCGTTACACAGATGTACACACATTTATGAGTTAAGCGTTACACAGATGTACACACATTTATGAGTTAAGCGTTACACAGATGTACACACATTTATGAGTTAAGCGTTACGCAGATGTACACACATTTATGAGTTAACGTTTTCTGTTACCGTAGATCCTTTACTAAGACCTATTCTTTCCCAGAGGTCTTAATCTCACTCTCCTTTCATCTGCTGTCCAGCATTCTATATCTGGACTTCAATTACTCAGCTAAAGCTCTCTTCTGCTCCTCAGTTTATCTTCCCCTAGACCCGTCTGGAATGTTGTAACTTTGTCAAACTGAAGGAAAGAAACCAAGAACGCGAGCGGGTGGTTGAACAACCAAACTTTTGAGTGGAAACTCGCATTACGCTTCTGCAGAAACTCGGGATTTGCCGAGAAGCTTGACAGAGGCACAAGCGAGAGAACTGGGAAAGTTTATAAAGAAAGCGATAGGAAGTATCCAGTGTGAGAAGTCGCCCACTTTCTAATACACGGAAAACGGAACCGTGTTGCCAAAATGGAGATGTACAGATCTGAGCGGAAATGAAAGCTGGCGCGTAGAGAACAAAAACGTTATAAATCTTATGACATTGATAAAGGCGATTTTAAAGCTGGCACTTAATTGTCAAAGGGAGCATTTAGGTGTTAGGAAGAGCTTGAGCAAGGTGCAGGAGCAGTTTAATATGCTCGGTGTAGTACCTGATGTGAGCAACTAGGGTAGAAACTGTCTGCCATGTCACAGGCCAGTCAAACTGCAATAAGGAATTCCTTAGCACCTCTCAAGCCTGAATCAGCATTCGGTACCTGGTTGATGGGGCTCTGGGAGTTCTTCTACTCCCCAAGCTCGCCCCGAGGCCAGACTTGACTTGTGAGAGTTTGGTCCACCAGGCTGTTGCTTGGAGCGGCCCGCAGGCCCATGTACCCACCACAGCCCGGTTGGTCCGGCACTCCTTGAAGGAAACAATCTAATTTCCTCTTGAAGATGTCCACGGTTGTTCCTGTAATATTTCTGATGCTCGCTGGTAGGACGTTGAACAACCGTGGACCTCTGATGTTCATACAGTGTTCTCTGATTGTGCCCATGGCACCTCTGCTCTTCACTGGTTCTATTCTGCATTTTCTTCCATGTCGTTCACTACAGTACGTTGTTACTTTACTGTGCAGATTTGGGACCTGTCCCTCCAGTATTTTCCATGCGTATATTATTTGGTATCTCTCTCGTCTCCTTTCTAGTGAGTACATTTGGAGAGCTTTGAGACGATCCCAATAATTTAGGTACTTTATCTCGTCTATGCATATATAGATGCATAGACGTATATGTTCTCTGTATTCCCTCAATTTCAGCAATCTCTCCTGCTCTGAAGGGGGAAGTGAGTACTGAGCAGTACTCAAGACGGGACAACACAAGTGATTTGAAGAGTACAACCATTGTGATGGGATCTCTGGACTTGAAGGTTCTCGTAATCCATCCTATCATTTTTCTGGCTGACGTAATACTTGCTTGGTTATTCTCCCTAAACGTTAGGTCATCGGACATCATTATTCCCAAATCATTGACGTGCTGTTTTCCTACTATGAGCAGATTCGATTGTGTTTTGTACCCTGTATTATGTTTAAGATCCTCATTTTTGCCGTATCTGAGTACCTGGAATTTATCACCGTTAAACATCATGTTATTTTCTGCTGCCCAATCGAAAACTTTGTTAATATCTGTTTGTAGTTTATCAATGTATTCAGCAGAGGTAATTTTCATGCTGATTTTTGTATCATCTGCAAAGGATGACACGAAGCTGTGACATCCTGTGGTACACCATCCGGTGCACCATGTGATGGTACATGGCGGATTTCGCTGGTCTGCTGGCTTCTACCAAAGCAGGAAATAGGTCCAGTTAACGATCATGTGTTCGGTGTAGCGTTACCAGGAGTAATATACTTGTTCGCATTGTAACATCAAATGCGCTAATTGACGGGCTGCAAAATTTTGCTTTCTCCGGGAAGCGATGCTAAGAAAAGGGGCAGATTGACTTAGAAACTATGATCAGTTGATCAAAGACNATTCTCTTTTATTGTGTTTACTGAAACGTGGTTAAAAAAGGACACTTCTCAACTCTACAACATACCTAACTACTCAGCCATTCACAACTGTCGTCCTATACAAAGAGGTGGTGGTACTTCTCTTTACTACCACCATGCACTGACTTGCTTAAAAGTAATTAAATCTAGAGACCCTTATGGAGAGTATATATTTGCCTCATTCAGAGTCAAGGGTAACGATGCTGTCTTGACTGTGGGAGCAGTCTACAGGGTTCCTAACACTGATGTGACTGAATTTAACTCTAACCTTAGAAATCTTATACTATAGAACCGACTGAACAAAAACCATTTAAATTATTCTGGTGACTTTAACGATGACCTCTGCGAGCCTGATAACTCTCCTGCTGCTAGTTTCCTTAACTGTATGAATTCCTGCTTCCTCATACCCTTAATCACTAGACCTACTAAATCACCTACAGTACTGCCACGGCTCTTGATCACATCTGGACCAACATAACCTCTCCACTTACTTCAGGGATAATCACCGATAGCACTACAAACCATTACCCCACATTTCTCCTAACCAACATCAACAAACCACCTCTAGAGTCAAGGGAGATAAGCTTTAAGCTGCACAATGAAACTGCTATAGGCAATTTTATAGCTGCTGCTGCTAATATCAACTGGGAGTCCGAATTAGGTAACATAGGGGACATCAACCTAGCAGTACAATCTTTTCTTCAAAAAAACTCTCAGCCTTTATAACCCCCACTGTCCTATTCTAACGAAACAAGTCACAACTAAAAGGCTAAACAATCCTTGTCTTACAAAGCAGATACTTAAATCCATTAATAACAAACATGACCTTGAGAAGAAGTATAGATTAGGAGTCGTCTCCACAGATTTTTCAAAGAATTACTCATCATTGCTATCTAAAATAATTAGAAGAGCCAAAATTAAATACTACGAATATAAATTTACCCATACAAAGGGCAACATTAAGAAAACATGGAGCACAATTTCACAAATATTGGGATCAAACAAACCAATAATCCTGTCTAATAACGATGGTCTGCTTTCAGCCTCTGATACTGCTCTTGAGTTCAATAGGTTCTTCTCTTCCATTGGATCATCCCTTGCAAATGATATTCCATCTTCCAGTACTAATATTCAGGACTATCTTACAGGTAACTATCCACAGTCTCTGTACCTAATGCCGACTAATTCCACTGAAGTTACTGACATAATCCTTTCCCTTAAGACCAAGTCTAGTGCCCTTGAGGAGACACCAACTTAAATTTACAAAAAAAACTCCAGATCTTTAGCTCCTGCCATTGCATTGCTCTTCAACAAGTCACTTGAACTCCAAACCTTTCCAGATATTGTAAAAAAAAAACGAGAGTAACCCCTGTCCACAAATGTGGTGATCTCACAGATGTTAACAACTACAGACCTATATCAACTCTGCCAAACTTGTCAAAAATATTTGGAAAACTAATCTACAAGCAGCTTTACTCTTATCTAGCCAAACACAATATACTTATCTCTTGTCAATATGGCTTCAGACCCAAAAAAAGCACTTATGATGCACTTATTAGTATGATTTACATGATACAAGCACCGCTTGATAAAAATGAGTTCCCTGTTGGATTATTTGTGGACCTGCGTAAGGCTTTTGACACTCTCAACCACCAAAACCTTCTTCTTAAATTACAACATTATGGAGTCAGAGGACACTCCCTGCAATACCTCAAATCTTACCTTACTGACAGGCTCCAGTATGTTTCTGTGAATAATTCAATTTCTCCCACCCTGCCCATCAACATTGGTGTTCCTCAGGGCAGCATACTTAGCCCTCTCCTCTTTTTCATCTACATTAATGACCTTCCAAATGCCTCCCAACACCTCAAACCAATTCCATTAGCAACGAGGAGTTACCGCCACACACCAGCAACCACTCATTGCCACTCCCTCAACAACGCCTCACTCGCCCACTTTTTCCTCCCACCATCCTGTTTGATATTTTATTCACAATATACAGACGTTATATATAAGAAACTACATGTTTTGTTCACCACAAGTGTACAACTAAGCAGATATAGTTAGTTCAGGCACAAGAGTCGTCGCTATACACACAGTCAGTTGGCGGCTCCCTCACTCATTCAAGGTCACATACACTAAACTTTCTCCCCCAACAATACTGTTTGCAGTGTTATTACACTATATACACATATTATATATAAGTATCTACATGTTGTATGCACCGTAACTGTACACCTATGCTTGTAGAGTGCCCAAAGAGCATAGTGGCCACCTTCTGCACAGTCAGACAAATCATGCAGACGACGTCACCTCCGTCACCCAAATGGCTCCTCCCAGCATAATCCTTTTGCTGTTATTACACTAATACACACATTATATATAAGTATCTACATTTGTGTTCACCATAGAGAACCACTGAGCTGGTATGGTGAATGTAAACAATAACAGGTATCCACACAGTCAGTAAACGATGCTGTCTCACTCCGTCTCTCGATCAGCATCATTCCTCCCACAGCGCTAATTATTACAACAATCCTGCTATTATCACAACCCTGGTTATTTATATCACAGTCAGGGGTCATCTGTAATATTGTCATCGCTAAATAATAACAATTATATATTTATTTTGACATTTTTCGGCGATGCTGTGGTTACAAGCTGAACAGCAATGATGTTCGCTCATGCTGCGTGCGCCAGCCTTGGTTGCTCCAACAGTACTGTGCCTCTCACACCTGAGAATATTGCCCACGATGTAAAAAAAAATGGCGTCTGTTTACAAGAGCCCTGAGGAAGCTAATGTGAACTCCGTGTATCCGCGGGCTATTTGAATCAAGCCTGGCACCCTTGGGCGTATATATAGGCCATGCGCAGTTTAAGGGTCTAACAGATAATTTTAAGTAGGTAAATTCTAGCAGAATTGATAAAATGATAACAGATACATTGCAAGAAAAAGTGAGATGAGAGAGATTAGTAAGTATATTAAGGCACATTGGTATATTAAAGCTCTGATTGATTACATTGACAGCTTGATTGGTAATTTAAACAAGATTAATAGGCACCATACAGCAGATTGATAGCACATATAAGAAGACATCAATGATCACAATAGTAAAGATGTTCGGATTGGGTACATTAAGATTGGGAGATTGGGTAGCAATAGATACAGTGCAATTTTAAAGCAACAAGGTAAAAAACTATGAAGGTGAAATTAGGTACATTTTAGTTTTGTTTTTGAATGATTCGAAAGTTGGACAGCCTTTCAATTCATTAGGGAGTGAGTTCCATAGACTGGGTCCTTTTATTTGCTTCCTTGTCCATCCCTCCCATGTGTCAGTCCGACCCTCTGGTCATTCTCCCCCTCCCTGCTGGCCGTTTCCCATCATACCACAGTCAAATTACCCCTTAGGCAGGTGGTCAGGTCACTTGTTCCCCAATCCCTATGTCTCCAATCTTTCCAAATCATTTGTCTCCCAGTCATTTCCAATCCTCTTTTTCCAATCCGTTTTCCCTCCCCTCCTGCCTTTGCCACTAACCATTTGACAGGTTTAGCCCAGTGACGAATTACCGTAATTCTCAAGTTTCGAGTGAGGGAACTGGGAGCTATATACGGCTGTAGTTTCCTCTGTAACATGGGATCGGTTCATGATTCTACGTGAGTAAAACGTAACGTTCAGGACAGGCCTATGTCACCAAGGAGGCCTAGGGGCGGGGCTAAGTCAGAGGTTTGGCTGGCCTAAGAGTGACACACTGTAGTCATTGGTTGAGCTTCGAGAGTCGGAGTTAATTGAGCCTAGGAACTAAGTGGGTGGAGCCTGTTCCACTGGTAAGAGTTTTAGAAAATATTAGAGTTAGTGTGTCTTGGGGCTTAGTGGGGTACAGGTCCCCTTGACCTGTGGGAGGCAAGCCATCAACAGCTGGGCCGGTTGCAGTAGAACGGTATAGTGCACTTGAGTTTCATGTATATTTCAGGATTGCCGTCATTTGCCTCTTAGGATGTGTTATGACCTTTTCAAATTTGATTTAAATTTATGTGCTTAATCTAATAAAGTGAATATATTTGTTCCAGTGGTATTCAGTTAATTCCCCTTTTTAATATATTTTTCTACGTTGTCATTTTTATATGTGGTTCATGTGTTGGCTTAGAAAGTTCCTGTGTTCTCCTCCAGCTTATGAATATTAAAGTCACTCTTGATTGCCCCTTTAGTTCAGTAAAGATTATAGTATTTTCCTCATGATTTATTTACTTGCCCCTTTGAGTTCCATGATTATTGATTCTTTTCCTTCCTGGAGAAACAATAATATAGACACATTCATTTATGGTTTGGGAAGGTGGTGGCAGTGTTTAATGTTTTTAATTATTAGTTATAAATTAATAACCCCTATTCTTGTTGTGTCCTCCTCATTTAATATTCAGCTTATATTCGTGGCAGTTCAGTGAAGGGTCATACTTGTGGTGTTGTGTGTTGCTGAGGAAGTCTTAGTTGCAGGGTTGATATAAAGCCATTGCTTGGTTACTGACTTTAATACTGAAACTGATACATGACTAGCAGCTTCCAATCTGGTGGGCGTCCTGTATGCTTTCTTGTTTACCTCTACCCTGGCGTCTGAACCGCAGCACATACGTTGCAACCCGTCCTCGCAAATGTAATAAGTCAATATTGACTTATTAAATATGTGCATAGGTGACATACTTAACATAATAGTTTCCCTTGAAAAGCTTCATAGAAAACACCGACCTTACCTAACCTTGTTAGTATGTTAAGATAAGCATCTTATTGCTTCGTAATTACAATTATTACCTAACCTATACCTATAATAGGTTAAGTAACAACTGTAATTACGAAGCTATAAGATGCTTATTTTAACATACTAAAGAGGTTAGGTAAGGTCGGTGTTTTCTATAAAGCTTTTCAAGGGAAACTATTATGTTAAGTATGTCACCTATGCACGCAACTAATAAGTCAATATTGACTTATTAAATTTGCGAAGACGGGTTGTACAAACGAATAGTACTATTTTCTATGAACATGACATCCCTCCTTTTCTTTAAAAAGAATGAATACAGGATGTCTACCATGCTTGTAGCACAAAGCAAAGTTATTGACATAAAGTAAGTTATTAATTTAACATATTAAAAGATGTTGCATACATTTAACATTAATTAAGCACACAAAGAATTTAAACAACTTAATCTTTACCACACAGGATTTCAATGTTAAAAATACAAATACAATGTTAAACAAAAATGAAAGAAACTGTACTACAAAGTTACAAAATATTGAATGAGAGATCTGCATTATTCAAACAATATTAAACTTAATTTAGCATAATCACTAAATACTTTGCATTACATAGGAACACAATTAATCATCAAATCGCTTAGGGCGTTTAACATGACGTTTAGGACGAGAGTCCTTAAATACAAGAATATCCCTTGATGAATTGTTTATCGAGTTATAACTGATTTTTTCTTTTTCCTTTGTACGACTTTGCACTTCATCATTTTCTACACTAGTTGGAATCACTTTGAAATAAGCCATATTACGTGTTATACTTTGATCTCTATTACTCGCTGTTACCATAGTTCCTTTTACACTAATCACTTTATATGGTTTTGTATGATATGGCATATCTAGCTGTCCCTCTTTTTTCTTTTTAACTAGAACAGTGTCTCCAACCTTTATGAATTGTTCGTTTGCATATTGATCATGAGCAATTTTCATTTTGCCCTTGGCTAGTGCATCCTTTTGCACTAGCAAAAGGATGAGACGTTTGAGCGAGACGTTTATCCGTTACTTTGGCTGGCATGACAGGTAGTGTGATC
>WNGS01162480.1:1732-15632 GCA_020271785.1 Procambarus virginalis | reverse complement strand
GACACTCTATAGATTTGTTGAACAGTAGAGCTATGGGTGGGGCAAGGGCATGGGAGGCGCTCTTGTATACAATGAACGGAATTTCTGGTGTTCCCTGCCTTGGTTTTTAGAGAGTGTATGAGGGACACAACATCTGCCGGGCTGACTGGTTGAAAGGAGAAGAGAGTTTGGATAGCTGCCTGAGAGAGATGTGTTAATATGTGTCTGTGTCTGTGGGATTTACTGGCAAGGTTAGTATAAACCGATGAAAAGAAGCTATTAAATTCGTTTGTCATTTCTAAATCAGTTGACGGTGTATACCCATCCTTATAGAGTTTTATTTGGTATGTGAGTGTTGTTTAGTTCCTGGATACTAGAGATTGTTTTCCAAGTGCTTTTCATGTTGCCTTTTGCTTCATTGAATCTATTCACATAATATGAAAGTTTTGCCTTTCTTATGATACTGCTAAGCATTGATGAGTACCTTTAGCTACTTCCTTGAAACTAGGCCAATCCTATGTTTCTTTTCATAATCATGTTTCTTGTTGACTGAGTTGAGAATGCCACTTGTAGCCATGGATTGTTTAATCTTTTGTCAGTTACTTGCTTGGTAAGAAGAGGGCAATGAAGGTTGTAGAGGCTTAGAGTTTTGGAGTGGAAGAGGTAGCAAATGAATTTATATCCGTATTATTGAATTCAGAATCCCAGTTAATATTGTGAAGTGCATCTGTAAGATTGCCTAAAGCTGATTCACTGTGTAGCTTAAATGAAAGTTTCTTGCTTTTTGGTGGTGTTATGTCCATGTTCGCTATGAGAGAAGGTAGGATAGTGGTCAGGGAACCTAAGACAACTAAGTGAGCACAAATAGATAATTAAAAAAAAAATTCATATAAATCTAAGTGAATCTAGAAATTTACTCTAATATAAATCTAAATGAAAAATAAACAGGGTGAGATTATATTTATGTGGAGAGATTTTACTATGATACTGAGGTAGATGCTTATATAAACATTATACTATTAATTAATTCCAAATAAAGATTACTAGGAAACAAATTCCAAGTTACTTTAAATATAACAGGGAATAAAGAACCCTAGGTTAGTAACAAGGGGATTAACTAAGAACAATTATTAGAGTAAAAAACAAAAAATGTCCACAACAAAGATGACAAAAATAAAAAAATAAAAATAAAAAACCTTTGGAAAGGAAGGCAGAGCATAGTACACTTATGTAGTATATGAGACTACAATTTATGTTCTGGTTATTCAGCTGTTATTCCACAGTCATCCAGGAAAGAAGTGTGGTGTGCCTCAGTGGTTATGACATAAGTTTTTCCAGAGTCAGTCTTCCTAGCTATTATTTTACCTTCTCGCACAAAACAATGTTTGATTGCAGGGGATCTTTTGCAGATTCCACGTAGTTTGAATAAGAGATTTTGTCTGAATCTGGTTAGGCATTCGTTCACATAAATAGTGGATTTCTTAACGACTGCAGCATTGATAAGATTTGTCTTGCGGGAGCAGCTATCTAATTTTACACAAATTTTTCTGTTATTGGTACCAGATGATTTGGTACCCACTCTATAGGCTGACTTGACGTCACTTGCTTCGATTGAATAATTCATCTTAGTACGTAATTCCTGGATCACGATGGCAGCACAGTCTTCTCCGTCAGTTTCATGGGGAAAATCATGTGATGAGATGATGACAGAATCAAGAAGGTTAAGTTGGTCTGATTCGTCTTGGGTTGCAGTGTGTTGCTGTTGTAGGGAGTTAAAATGGTTTTCAAACTTTTGTAACATCTCTTCTTGCTTCCAAGAGGTTTCTGCTGGTTTAAAGTTAGTAACCGAAATCTGGAGAGAGGTTAATTCCTGTTCGAGGTGGCCGACTCTGGCAGACAGATCTTGATTAATCTTGAGCATGGCCAAAGCATCACTCTGTAGTTTCATTTTCAAGTCCGACTGCTCACGGATTACAGACATTTGGTCATCATGTATCTGAGTCAATAATTTGAGCCATGGGTTATCAGCGAAACGCTTGAAGTCGGAACATGGGAAGCAGCTCGTTCAAGTTGCTCCATATGGTTACATAAATGTTGCATCGCTCGAGTCGGTGACGACGCTCCACTCCGCTGGGATGGTTTGTTATTGTTGTCGCAGGGAGAGTCGGTACTCCCCCCGGCGGCCACTAAGGGGGAGACAGCAGCATTATTCCTGTTGCTAGCTTGGCTGGTTGGGTTCATCCTGATCGGTGTGCTATCTTTCTTTGCAGCCTTGCCGAGCTTAGGTTTGTTTTGCATGGTAGCAGGAGGAATGTAGACAGGCAAATGGGGTAGACTCGATGTGGCAGCACCGAACGTCAGGTTCAGCTTCCTCCAAGGAGCAACACAAATGAGGTCGAGAAGAGCTAGTAGGTCGGTGTTGTCGTATATTTCGGTCACATTTAGATCACTGGGTACTTAGCTGCCTTTGTAGATGTTACATCATGTTTTGGTTGTTGTGGGCTCAAGGAGCAGCTGAAAAAGTTGGAGGGGCAGCAGGGTCGACCGGAGCAGACGAGCGTTCGAGTTAAAAAAAAATGGGGTTCTTGATGGGGGTTCTAGGAGTTCTTCTGCTCCCCAAGCTCGGCCCGAGGCCAGGTTTGACTTGTGAGAGTTTGGTCCACCAGGCTGTTGCTTGGAGCGGCATGCAGGCCCACATACCAACCACAGCCGGTTGGTCCGGCACTCCTTGAAGAAAACAATCTAGTTTTCTCTTGAAGATGTCCACGGTTGTTCCGGCAATATTTCTGATGTTCGCTGGTAGGACGTTGAACAACCGCGGACCTCTGATGTTTATACAGCGTTCTCTGATTGTTCTTATGGCACCTATGCTCTTCAATGGTTCTATTCTGCATTTTCTTCCATATCGTTCATTCCAGTACGTTGTTATTTTACTGTGCAGATTTGGGACCTGTCCCTCCAGTAATTTCCATGTGTATATTATTTGGTATCTCTCTCGTCTCCTTTCTAGTGAGTACATATGGAGAGCTTTGAGACGATCTCAATAATTTAGGTGCTTTATCGTGTCTATGCGTGCCGTATATGTTCTCTGTATTCCCCCTATTTCATCAATCTCTCCTGCCCTCAAGGGGAAAGTGAGTGCTGAGCAGCACTCAAGACGGGACAACAAAAGTGATTTGAAGAGTACAACCATTGTGATGGGATCTCTGGACTTGAAGGTTCTCTTAATCCATCCTATCATTTTTCTAGTGATTAAGGGTTTGAGAATCAGGAATTCATACACTTGAGGAAACTAGCAGCAGGAGGGTTATCAGGCTCGCAGAGGTCAAAGTTAAAGTCCCCAGAAATAATTAGATGGTTTTTGTTCAGTCTGTTATCTAGTATTAGATTTCTAAGGTTAGAATTAAGTTCAGTCAAATAATTCACTACAAATAATAGTTTTATGTGTATATTTATAATAATTTATGCATATTTATTTTATATTGGAGCTATATTATGCACCCCTATATTATTATATAGGGGTGCATAATATAGCATATAATAGTATATATTATACTATATTATTTGGAGGCCTGGTCGAGGACCGGACCGCTGGGACACTAAAGCCCCGAAATCATCTCAAGATATCTCAAGATAACCCCATACCCACTTGTGGGCGGAAGTAGAAAGGGTTACAGAGGCACATAATGGTCCTCTGAACCCCAGGTAATGTACGATTATGTTGGGTAGATTAGATACACAGTGTTTAGTGGGTTTTCATATTTATTTAGTAGTCTTGGATACAGCTCGTTGGGGAATCGTGAGTGTCTAAACTCGATGGGGTGGTGAGTGTCTAAACTCGATGTGGCCCTAGTCTGTTGTTTGCTCTTTGTCGAAGCTGTAACGTCTTGGGGTCGATTAGAACTGTACAGGCCGAGTGCTACATTCTTGAAGTTGAAGAGGTGTGGAAACTCCCAAACGTTTGTACCGAAGTTAACTGAATCACTGGAAATTGTACTGTTGGCTATTCGCTTCTCAATGCTTATATTATTGGACTACACCTCAGCTTCCTCCCATAGGATGGAAAGACTGTTACCTGTAATTAGGGAAAAGATTATAGCTTCGCAATTAGTACTAATTGAGCTTGTCATTAATGTAATGAGAGGTTGGAGTGAGTATAATGTTTACTCGCTACATCCACAATTCATTTAGCTGAGGTAAACAAACACATTACCAGACTTGTAGATTTATTGATCAAATAATTACAGTACGGTTAAATCCTGCAATAATACCCAGCCATATAATATACAATACATATATACAGTTTAAACATTTTCTATTCACTATAACAATAAGCAAACATATACAGGAAAGCAAACTGCATATGAACTTCGGGACCTGCCCGAAACGCTATGCGTGTTAGTGGTTTTGAATGAATGTAAAAATACCATTCTCAGGTAATCTCACGAACCCATTGTATCTTCTTGCAAATAAAAATTATTATTATTATTATTTTAATTATTATTATTGTTATTATTATTATAAAGCTAGAACAAACAGAAAATAAGAGAGTACATTACACCGACCTGTATAATTAAGTCTTAGATAAGATTTCAGATGTATCTCTTAAGTCTAAGATATTAATAATTAATATCTTAATTAATTAAGATATTAAGTCACTGCACACCCTCTCATGTGTACTCTATATATTTAAAACTCTGAACTGTAATGTCAATCCTGACCTTAAAAGCTTCTTAGAAGGTTGTAACAGAACCCATGGGCACCACACCAGAAACAAATACCTATTTGATATTCCAAGAGTACGACTTAATCAATCTAGAAATGCTCTACAAATCAAGGGACCCAGAATGTGGAATTACCCTCCCAATTATGTCAAAGACTGTACCTCTCTCTCTCAACCAGTTTAAGATGAAAACTAAGTACTACCTAATTGGCTCCATGTAACCTACCTTACCCCTAAATGTCAACCAATGTCTAACTATTTTTAAACAATGCTGTTTGTTGACTAACTTGAATAATGGCTATATTCTACCATGTTCCCCAGTTTTTTATCTTTTTTTCTTTCAACGCAATTTATACTTTAAGCTCAATTACTATTAAGTTTTAGTCTAAGTGTTTTTTCCCCACCTCACCTTGCCCGAAAAGCTATACATACTAGTGGCTTTAGGTATTGTATGTACTAGCTCTATCTATAAATCCAACATTATGTTTGTAAATCAACTATGTTTGTACTTTCCTGAGTAAAATATTTTTACTTTACTTTACGTGTTGTTGTGAATTAAGGGGCGACGAAAATCGTGGGATCGAATGCGCCCCGGTATACACGAAAAGGGTTAATCGCAAAGCCTAATGGTGAAATGAATGACACGTATCACCAGAAACTATTATGCCTCGCGGCGAATAAACGCACAGACCGGCAGATGATTGGGGAGCCCCAAGAGTCCTTCAGGGTGACAAGCACTGGCCCCGCCCCACACATGAAATATCTATGCCCAAGCTTATCACCAAGTGTTGTGGAGATGTTGGGGAAATAGCCTCGGCTACCAACGTCTTTTGTACAGTCACAATTGGACGAGTGGTTAAAGAACCGGGTACGCCATGGTGCATGTGCTCCTGGCTGTCTGGGTTCGAATCCTTCTGGGGTGTGGAGTTTTCAGTTGCATGTATGCTTGGGGACCATTCAAGCTTGTTCACACACACACACACACACACACACACACACACACACACACACACACACACACATATATATATATATATATATATATATATATATATATATATATATATATATATATATATATATATATATATATATATAAGGCTGATCTATTAGTCCCCACTGGCAAAATCTGGGTACAGCACAAGAATATCTTCCAATATTCTTGAGTGTATGAAGTAATTACAGAGCTCAAAGTACCTCATACCATTTGGTATGAAGTCACTGATCAGACAGATGGGCAGTCACAGATATAGTGTTGGAGAGTATGTCCTCTCAAGTAGGACTGAAGAGATGTATTTTCACCCAGAGGGTTATAAACCCATGGAACCGCTTACCCGCCGAAGCCGTAAATGCCAAAATCCAGCTAGAAAATATCATTAGGACAATTGGCGGGACCTTTAACAAGCCGCTGGCTTTCTATCCTCGTCGAGGCTATTAGATAGTTAGTGGCCTTTGGGTAAATTTAGGTAATATATAAGTAAATAAATGCCATCGCTTCTCAAATCGGAGCGACAAGGAAAGGCACACAATATCTCTTAGAATTACGTGGTAAACAAAAATATAATATATTTGTTTACTACAATGTCGATGCTGATTGTAGAAGTTGAAAAAGATAGTTTTACTTCGAAATATACTAATTTTATAAGAAAATTTGACATAAATAGGTGGCAAGTGTCAATGGATGAGCTCCGATATGTAGCCGTCGTGATTGGCTACAGCTGTAAGATAAAAAATGTTATCTTCTCTTTAATTGGCAAACGAAAAGCCCTAGTGACATCTAGTGAGACTTAAGTGAAGTTGCTAAAATCTTCGCATGTACACCTTTCTGAATTGGACGTAGGAGCGTTCTTAGGCAATACTTAAGAACCTTCATAGCACACTTACTTACGAAGAAATACTTGAAACTTCGTGAATCTAGGTCCAGAACAGTTTAGTTCATTTATTATGCACCCCATTCTCATTTTGTGGGCGGTAGTGGAAAGAGTTACAGAGACACATAATGGGCTCAGAGACTGAACCCCACAATTCATTTGGCTAAGAAAGTTACAATCTTGATGAGCTAGCCCCAAAAGTCAATACACATCGTCACATCATCAATGGGTTCGAGATCGACAAAGTACTTTCTAAATTAAACAACTAACATATGTGGAGAGTTAGTGTCACAATTGATATGTTTGTCCTGCACACCGCCCCCCATCCAGTGGGCAGCGGTGGATAGTTACATTTGCTACAGTGGATTTGCTACAGTTAGCAAACTGGGGATATTTGGCAAAAATTTCTGGTAGCAGATCATTTTGAATGAAATATTTACACATTACTAAAATATTGGTTATAGAATTGTCTCTGAATTCACGTATCTTTTCGCACTCCATCACATAGTGACGGAGGGTGTGCTAATAATTTTACATTTGGTCAGGTCTACATCAGCAGATAATAAGAATTCCCAGAGATACTTGTAACAAGTCTAAGCCGAGCAGTAGTAACATCTAGAAGTCTGCTGATTTTATTGGATGATCCATAGATGTATGACCCCAATGTAAAAAGCAAAACTAAACTTTTAAAGATTCAATAATATTTAAATTGCTATATATTTAAAAAGAAAACATGCTGAATTATACTGGTAGTTTAATTTAGTTCAGTTCATTTATTATGCAACCCATACTCATCTTGTGGGCGGTAGAGGAAAGGGTTACAGCGGGACATAATGGGCTCAGGGGACTGAACCCCACAATTCATTTAGCAAAGCAAATTACAATCTTGATGAGCTAGTTACAAAAATTCAATGCACATCGTCACAACAGCAATATGGGCTCGAGATCGACCAAAAGTACAGTTTCCATTTTAAGTAACTGGCATATGTGGAGAGCTAGTGTCATAATTTATATGTTTATCCTACACACCGCCTCCCATCTAATGGGCTGCGGGGATAGGTTATAATCACTCAGGTACTGGTAGGAATCTGGAAATGTTATGAAAATGTTACTGCTATGGGAAGGTGGTATTGAGAGGGCCTAAGGGAAAACCTAGGAGTTCCTAAAGTCAGTGGAGATCAGATAGGCCCGGCCCCCAATAAGAACATAAAACAATATTAAATTAGTGGCTTAAAGAAAATGTCAGTCTAGCGGTTGATCACTGATCCACTTTACAGGAAGAATGGATACTCCTTTAATAGTACTTATTTATTAAACCCTCTTATAACCCCCATATATATTAATAACAATAACTTCTTTACCACACGATCTTACGTTAACTACCTTGGTCCACATAGACAGGATACAAGGCTTACAATTGGGAAAAGCTAGGGTAAAGTCTACTTGAAAAGAACTCGAAGGCTTGAAGCAGCCTGGGGTAGCTAAGCCCCACGTGGTACCCTAGTCACAACACAATATACTTAGGGATGCCCAAAACACTGGCTTATACGACATAATACTTATACATCAAACACACAAACCTAGCTAATAGCACAATACCTTAATACTAATTAACTTATCTGTGAAGTACCCCAGCATGGGGTAAGGAAAGAGAGGAGTAGGAAAAGGAGGAGACAGAGCCACACAGGAGAGGTGTTGGCCCAAGCCCAGTAGTCCAGAGAAGAACGCAGGAGCGTCCAGTCCCCGAGGTCCCAAAGTTGTTGTTGTTGCCAGGAAGATAACCTAACTGATCGTGCAGCTACAAACAATACAAGTCTTCACCGGCCTTTGTTACTCGTTACTTTACTAGTTCTAAGAATAGCTGATAACTAGCTCAGTGTTATATTTAATCAACAACAAGCTCAGAGTCTGAATGCTCTGTGAGAAACAAGATTCGTCTTACATCTGGCAAGAAAGATAGGAACAAAAACGCATCAGCAGTCCTATCAATTAATGTAAAGTAATTATTTAGAGCTCAATTTGACCTCTGGTTTCCAACTAAGGAACCCAGGGTCGTAACAGGAAACAGTTCCCAACGCATGTGAACGCTTCCTGTCCATGTTTGACAGACAAACGGTGTGAGACAAAGTTGCCAACATACCGCTTTGGATATGAATATTCAGCGATAATATTCATGGCTTTAGCCATGACAGGTATTCTTTATTACATACAATAGTATAATTTAGTATTTAATACTAGGCAGATAAAACGACAAAACTGCTACAAACAACTCTACATCATTTAGTGCTTTTTGGGGTGGTTCTAGCGTCGTGTGAAATACTGAGTTGGCAACTCTGCTTCGAGCTGTTTGCCATACAACAGGCATTCGCATATGTGATTGCACAAAACACTCAAAATGCAATCATACACATAAAATCAAAAGCTGCACTTCAAATATTAGGACAAAAACAATGGAAAGATAACGTGGAAATAATAATTACCACCATTTTGTATCTTGGAGCAGTCGCTAAAGGCAAAGGACTCAACATAACCTTAAACTGGATCCCATCATATGTTGGAATCCCATTAAATGAGAAAGCCGATGAAACTGCTAAATTGGCAACTCGCCATCCAGTGATACATAAAACAATTCAACCCAGCCTAGAGAACATAAAAAATATCATTACCAAAAAACTCTCACACCTCAACAAAGCCTACCTACACCAGAGAATAGCTGAAGGTTCGCCCTCTGCAATATGGTATCTTCAGGCAACCAAATTAGAAAGGTTAAATATCCCAAAAGGAATCCACAGGGAAATAGCAGTTCGGTTATATAGACTACGTCTAGGTTACAGATGCAACTGGGAGATTGGTGAACCCCGACAGAGGGAATGTATCTTCTGCCAAACTGTCACAGAAAAGCCACTACTTCACTATCTTCTGGAATGTGAAGCAACCAACGACCTTAAAAGAGCTGAAAGAGTCACCGAATCTTGCAGTATTAACCACCCTGAAGCCATCAACACAGCCACTCTTCTGGTCAAAAAAGGTGTCCAGCAGCTGGACACCCTCATAAAGACTGTCAAGTAGTATCCTCCCCCGCGATAGCAGCTTGACGATTAAATGCGACCTGAGAACACTGACAAGATTTACTGAACAAAAAATTGTACCACTTACGGGCAATTCATGCCCGTGCCACCTCTTGGGTGGCTTAATCTTTATCAATCAATCATTCCCTCATCACAATCGATGAGGGTCCAGATCGGACCGAAACGTCGTCGTCTCTTCAATTTCTAGTGTGTGGTTTGGTCAACATGTTATTAGAAACATAACAAACTCTGGCCCCAGGGGAGTCTGCCTGGAGCTGCCGTGGGGTACAGACGTGTCGTCTGGCCTCTGGTGGTTTGAGGTGTTTGCCGTTTTCGTCACCAGAGGGGGTGTGGGAGTTTCTGCCCCCCCCCCCTGTTGTTGCTGCGGGCTGCGTGTTGACGTGGCGAGCTTACCATGGGTGGTCCCCTTCCATCTATCAAGCGCGTGAACTCCGTGGGCCTGGAGTTCACTGGTCGTGCTGGATATCCAGAAATAGCCGTGGTTCTGTGCGACTTGCTTCATGTCCCTGTGATGGACGTTGACGGTATTGAGCTTGTGACTGCCCATCGAGTTGTCATCAAGCTTGTGACGGAGGAAGTATACCGTGATTTCCTCAGTCGTTACGAGGGACGCTCGTTGTCGATGCCGGGTGGTGCCGGCTCTGTCTCCATATCCGACCGGAGTGGTGCGCTGACTTATGTCAGTGTGCATGGGGCGCCCCTGGAGTTTCCCGAGGATCTTCTTCGGCGTTACTTTCAGCGGTTTGGAGCGGTCATCAGTGTGAGGGTCAACACGATATCCTCTGGGAGGTATGCCGGGAGACGGACGAACATTCGCACCTTGGGGATGCGCCTGCGGTCGGATATTCCATCTTCGGTCCGGCTCCTGGGGTGCTACATCCGGGTGTACTATGCCCGACAGCCTCGGACCTGTTTCCGGTGTGGCCTGGTGGGGCATCAGGCTGCCGGGTGCGATGCGGCTCCGGTTGCTCCTGTCAACCTATTCCGGGAAGAAGATTTCCCTCCGCTTCCCCTGGACGAGGACTCCGGGGATGCAGTGACCGACCCGCTCGTTGTTGCGGCTACCCCGGCGTCGCCTGACGTTCCCCCGGATGTCGCCGGCCCTCCTCAGGATGTTGCGATGCCATCGGTGGATACTCCTGCTCCTGTCCCTGCTGCTCCAGTGGGCCTTTCTGCTGCGCCCTCCTCACCGTCTGCTCACCTGTCTTCAGCTGCTGCGCCTGGCCCTGCATCCTCGCCTCGGATCCCGGCTGTGCTGGGTGCTGGGGTGGCTGTGGGGTCCCCTGTTGTGTGTGGTCCGGTTCCCCCTGTGGTCGAGGCTGCTGCCGTTTTGCGGCGGACGTCAGTTCGTCCGGCTAGTAGTGCCCATGTTTCTGGGTCGGCTTCCGGCTCTGACGATCTCAGGCCGGTGCCCAAACGATCCCGGCCTTCGTCGTCTACCTGGGCCGATGTTGGGGACTTTAGTGACTGTGAGGCCTCGGGTGTGGATGGAGTGGTTCCGGTTACGTTGCTGGCTCCGCAGTTAGTGGTGGCGGACGTCCATGCGCCTGCTGACATTGGTGTCCGTGTCTCGGGTGTGCCTGCTGTTCCTTCTCCGCCGGGGGCCTCTCCGCGGTGGGGAGTGGTGGCCTCCGCTGCCGGAGTGGGTGGGGATGGTGGGTCTGGGCGTGGCCTGGTGGTGACCTTACGGAAAGATGTGCGCGGTTCGGTTCCCACGCGGTCGTCCGGTGGTGTGCCCGTGGGCGCTGGTGCCCCTGTGGTGGTGCCTTCTACCACGCTCCCTCCTCGGAGGTTGACCGTTGGGCACTTGGGGGCCGTGTCACCGAAGTCTGTGATGCCGTCGGGTCACTGGTCGCGGGTTGCTGAGCTACCTTTCGGCGATGAGGTGTGGGACCATGTACCGGTCACTCGGTTCCGGTGTGATACGGTTTGGGTGCCATGTTTGCGGGTGTTTGTGGCCAACGTCCCGGATAAGATGGCGTCCCCGGTGGATGGTCAGGACCCTTGGCAGTGGTTACGATGGGAGGCGTACCATGTACGCTTCTCTCGGGACGCGTTTCCGCGCAAATACGAGTGATTGTATTCTTTTGTGCTGTGTGCCCTTCTGGCTGTTTTGTCTGCCTTCTGGTAGTTTGTGCCCGTGCCTCTCCCTTTGTTTTGTGGCGAGGCGGGTGTTTGGGTGTGTGTGTGTCTGGCCTTCATGTCTTAACTTTCATGTTGTTAACGTGCCCTATGTGTTTTTATTTTATGCTTACGTGTTGTATTAGTTTTTGTTTGTATTTGTGTGGCTTATTGTGTGGTGTATGTTCTTATTGCATTTTTTGTAATACTTCCGTTTGTTCATTCTGTTGTTTTGTTCTCGGTCCTTCAGGCCGGTGTTTTGTTTTGTTGTTGTGTATGTAACGATGGTTTTCTTTTGATTGCGTGTTATCCATCTTGATTTTTGTTTTATACTGTTCTGTTTTGACATGCTCCTGTGTTTTGTTGTTTTGCATTTGTTTTATCTTTTGTACTGTCTTTTCAATGCCTTTCTCGAGTTTTGAAATTTGTTATACTGTACTGTCAGCCCTTCTGGCTGGTGGTTTTCTTTTTTTCCCTTGTTTTGTAATGTTTTTCTATGTTCTTAATTTGTTTTTTATTGTATTTAACTTGCATGCTTTGCATGTAAAAATAAAAATAAAAAAAAAACTTACGGGCTATTCATGCCCGTGCCACCTCTTGGGTGGCTTAATCTTTATCAATCAATCATTCCCTCATCACAATCGATGAGGGTCCAGATCGGACCGAAACGCCGTCGTCTCTTCAATTTCTAGTGTGTGGTTTGGTCAACATGTTATTAGAACCATAACAAACTCTGGCCCCAGATAGCACTTGGTACTCTTACTTAAATCTTTGAATATGTTAGATATTAAGTCACTGCACATATCCTCTCAAGTGTACTCTATATATTTAAAACTGTGAACTGTAATGCCAATCCTGACCTTAAACGCTTCCTAGAAGCGTTGTAACAGTACCCATGGCCACCACACTATAAACAAATACCTATTTGATATTCCAAGAGTGCGACTGAACCAAACTAGAAATGCTCTGCAAATCAAGGGACCCAGAATGTGGAATGACCTTTCCAATCATGTCAAAAACTGTATCTCTCTCAAACAGTTTAAGAGAAAAACTAAGTACTACTTAATAAACACCATGTAATCTACTTTACCTCCTAAATGTCACCATATGTCTTGCTATTTTAAAAAAAATATTGATTAATGACCAGCTTGATAAACTGCTGATATCCGCCATGTAAGAACTTTATTTTTTTAGTCTTCTTTTTATTTAGTTAAATTTACTTCTGCTGTTCTGTTGAAATTTCTGCTGTTCCGTCCATCATGTAATTATTATCATTCTTTTTTTCTCCCCTTTTTCAATTCAATTTATGCTTTGATCTCAATTAGTTTTAAGTTTTTTCTAAGTCTTTCTCACTTCTTGCCCGAAACGCTGTACATATTAGTGGCCTTAGGCACAATATGTACTAGCTCTATCTAAACATCCAACATTCTGTTTGTAGCTCATCTTGTATGTATGTGCTTTTACCTGAATAATTTTTTTTTATACAGAACCAATTATGAAGCCTCACTTGACATCTTGACATCTGCTTTGGCTCGGCACACTTTCAACATGAACTAGTTTCACACTGGACCGCAAACCATTGTGGTCACTATTGGTAGTGACCAAAATCCCCCCCCAATATAAAATTTATAAACTTTCAGCCACCAACCCATCCCCTAACACTTCCCAAGTGAAGCATTAAGAAACTAGATAAAACATAAATGGGCTGATATTGTCCGTCTCCCAGATACAGACGATATAAACCCCAAAACGCGACTGTCTACAATCACCTCAGCCTACAGAATGATTGTAGCCATTTAAGTGGCTACAATCATTTTGCTGCCACTCAAATGTTCAAGAAAATCTTCGGACATAGGTCTAACAAACAAACTACTTAAGCCGTGGTGGAACGCGGAATGTACACGAACAGTCGCTTTACGCCGACGAGCCATACAAAAAGAAAGATGTCAACCTACAAAACTGGGTCAATCTTACTGTCAACAAAGCGAGCATCTTTGGGCGCCTGACAACTGAGTGAACCACCCGTCCTCGACTCAAGTCCATTACATTCAGCGGTCGACCCCACAGACGCATTCATACATTTTTACATGCTGTTCATTCAAAACGGGAATTTTCTC
>WNGS01162479.1:32348-64828 GCA_020271785.1 Procambarus virginalis | reverse complement strand
TTTGCTAGTAAGTTACAAACGAGGCGTAAGGATACAATGCTCTGGTCTGGGTAGGACCAGACAAGCAGGGGGGCAGTGTGGGAACTGGAGCAACACAGGAACAGTGTCCACTCCACCTTTTCCCAAGACCTTAGCACTAACATCTAGCTGGTCGCCTATAGAATGTAAAGTTGCTACAGTGTTGTATAGGGAATAGGTCAACTCATTGCCTAAGTCAGGGAGTGTTAACGATAGGGAGTGCATTGATTTAGTTTTTGTTTTTAGATTTTGAATAAATTAATTAGTTAGTAATTTGCATTTTTATTTCTTTTCAAGTTTCCATTGCTCATGTCCTTGTCACGTGGTCCCCACGAGGCCAAGTTTTCGTTGGGCCGCAAAACCTAACAAAGATTAAGAATTCAGTTTCCCTTTGATTTAATATTTCCACACTTAATGTAAAAAGACAACCCTCCCATACATTACTAGTGGGGATCAAGCCCCAAAGTTTATTAGCATGATCGATCCAGACCTCGATCATTGCTCATGTGTTACTGGTCTGGTGGTAGCAGCGCAGGTGATCCTAGAACTTTGCTAGAAATCGGTTTCCACGTCATAAGGTTGTAGAATCTTAAGTCAGTCAAACGTCTTAAGACCACGTGGTGGGGGTCATCTCAAGTGAAAGTTTTGGGGTCCCTTGGTAGAGAGAGAAGTTAGAATACGGGTACAGAGAGAAAGGGGGTGGAGAGAACGAACACCCCCCCCCCGGTGTTACAGTAGCAGCCCCCGTGGTTCAGGTTAAGGTAGCAGTCCCCATAGTTCATGTTAAAGTAGCAGTCCCCGCAGTTTAGGTTAAGGTAGTAGCCCCATGGTTCATGTTAAGGTAATAGTCCCCATGGTTCATGTTAGGTAGCAGTACCCATGGTTCATGTTAAGGTAGCAGTCCCCATGGATCATGTTAAGGTAGCAGTCCCCATGGTTCATGTTAAGGTAGCAGTACCCATGGTTCATGTTAAGGTAGCAGTCCCCATGGTTCATGTTAAGGTAGCAGTCCGCATGGTTCATGTTAAGGTAGCAGTGCCCATTCTTTCATGTTAAAGTAGCAGTCCCATTGTTCAGGTTTAGGTAGCAGTCCCCGTTGTTTATGTTAAGGTAGCAGTACCCGTGGTTCATGTTAAGGTAGCAGTCCCCTTGGTTCATGTTAAGGTAGCAGTCCCCGTGGTTCATGTTAAGGTAGCAGTACCTGTGGTTCAGGTTAAGGTAGCAGTCCCTGTGGTTCTGGTTAAGGTAGCAGTCTCCGTGGTTCTGGTTAAGGTAGCAGTCTCCGTGGTTCAGGTAAAGGTAGCAGTACCCATGGATCAAGTTAAGGTAGTAGCCCCTGTGGTTCAGGTTAAGATAGTAGGCCCCGTGGTTGAGGTTATGGTAGCAGTCCCTGTGGTTGAGGTTAAGGTAGCAGTCCCCGTGTTTCATGTTAAGGTAGCAGTCCCCGTGGTTCAGGTAAGGTAGCAGTCCCCATGGTTCAGGTAAAGGTAGTAGCCCCCGTGGTTCAGGTTAAGGTAGCAGTCTCCGTGGTTCATATTAAGGTAGTAGCCCGAGTGGTTCAGGTTAAGATAGTAGTCCCCGTGGTTCAAGTTAAGGTAGTAGTCTCCATGGTTCAGGTTAAGGCAGTAATCCACGTGGTTCATGTTAAGGTAGCAGTACCCATGGTTCAGGTTAAGGTAGTAGTCCCTGTGGTTCAAGTTAAGGTAACAGTTCCATGGTTCAGTTAAGGTAGCAGTCCCCGTGGTTCAGTTAAGGTAGTAGCCCCGGTTTAGGTTAGGTAGTATTCCCCGTGGTTCAGGTTAAGGTAGCAGTCCCGGTTCATGTTAAGGTAGTAGTCCCCATGGTTCATGTTAAGGTAGCAGTACCCATGGTTCATGTTAAGGTAGCAGTCCCCATTGATCATGTTAAGGGGGCCGTCCCCACGGTTCATGTTAAGGAAGCAGTACCCGTGGTACAGGTTAAGGTAGCAGCCCCCATGGTTCAGGTTAAGGTAGCAGTCCCCATGGCTCAGGTTAAGGTAGCAGTCCCCATGGTCATGTTAAGTGAGCAGTACCCATGGTTCATGTGAAAGTAACAGTCCCTAATGTTCAGGTTAAGGTAGCAGTCCCCATTGTTTACGTTAAGGAAGCAGTCCCCATGGTTCGTTTTAAGGTAGCAGTCCCCATGGTTCAGGTTAAGGTAACAGGCCCCATGGTTCATGTTAAGGCAGCAGTCCCTGTGGTTCTGGTTAAGGTAGGAGTCCTGTGGTTTGGTTAAGGTAGCAGTCCCTGTGGTTCTGGTTAAGGTAGGAGTCTCCGTGGTTAAGGTAGCAGCACCCATGGTTCAGGTTAAGGTAGTAGCCCATGTGGTTCATCTTAAGGTAGCAGTCCCCGTGGTTCATGTTAACGTAGCAGTCCCCGTGGTTCAGGTTTAGGTAGCAGTCCCCGTGGTTCATGTTAAGGTAGTAGTCCCATGGTTCAGGTTAAGGTAATAGCCCCCGTGGTTCAGGTTAAGGTAGCAGCCCCCATGGCTCATGTTAAGGTAGCAGTCCCCGTGGCTCATGTTAAGGAAGCATACCCCGTGGCTCATGTTAAGGAAGCATACCCCTGGATCATGTTAAAGAAGCAAACCCCATGGTTCATGTTATGGTAGTAGTCCCCATGGTACAGGTTAAGGTAGTAGCCCCCATGGTTCATGTTAAGGTAGGAGTCACCATGGCTCAGGTTAAGGTAGCAGTCCCCGTTGTTTATGTTAAGGTAGCAGTACGTGTGTTTTCATGTTAAGGTAGCAGTCCCCATGGTTCATGTTAAGGTAGCAGTCCTCGTGGTTCATTTTAAGGTAGCAGTTCCCGTGGTTCAGGTTAAGGTAGAAGTCCCCATGGTTCATGTTAAGGTAGAAGTCCCCGTGGATCATGTTAAGGTAGCAGTCCCCGTGGTTCAGGTTAAGGTAGTAGTCCCCATGGTTCATGTTAAGGTAGAAGTCCCCGTGGATCATGTTAAGGTAGCAGTCCCTGTGGTTCAGATTAAGGTAGCAGTCCCCGTGGTTCATGTTAAGGTAGCAGTCCCGTGGTTCAGGTTAAGGAAGCAGTACCCATGGTTCAGGTTAAGGTAGCAGTCCCCATGGTTCATGTTAAGGTAGAAGTCCCCATGGTTTAGGTTAAGCTAGGAGTCCCCGTGGTTCATGTTAAGGTAGCAGTCCCCATAGGTCACGTTAAGGAAGCAGTCCCCATGGTTCAAGTTAAGGAAGCAGTACCCGTGTTTCATGTTAAGATAGTAATCCCCGTTGTTTAGGTTAAGGTAGCAGTCCCCATGGTTTATGTTAAGGAAGCAGTCCCCGTGGTTCAGGTTTAGGTAGTAGTCCCCCGTGGTTCAGGTTAAGTGTAGAAGTCCCCGTGGTTCAGGTTAAGGTAGCAGTCCCCATAGTTCATGTTAAGGTAGCAGTCCCCTTGGTTCAGGTTAAGGTTGTAGCCCACGTGGTTCATGTTAAGGTAGCAGTCCCCATGGTTCAGGTTAAAGTAGTGCAACAAACTAGCTGTTGTAGGAATGATCTAGAATGTTTTATCTACGGATGGGAGAATGGGAAGCTGGACCCACGTGGTGACCCAGGAGCATTCCCTGGGGAGATTGGCGGTGAAAATAATCGCCGCCTTTGTTCACAGTTTAATGAATCATTCTATAGTATTCACTTATTTAGAGAAAACAGTCTTCATCCAAATTGTATAATATCCCTGTTTAAAGTATAAAGAGTATCGTAAATTGTCAAAATACTTCAGTAAGTCACCATCAGTGACGTCACTAGCGGGACTAGACTTGGAGGCGGAAGGATTTGAGTGACCTCAGCGGTCACAGGTCATCAGAGTTTCCATGTCCACTATTTCTCAAAGGTCAAATAGCCATTTTGTAATCGGGAATAGCTCTTCCTTAAGATGCCTGTGTAATTAACTTCAGTTAAAAGAATTCAACCAATCTGGATTGTTCAGTGCAACAGAGGTTAGTTGTTAAACTTCAGCTTTGCTAGTAAGTTACAAACGAGGCGTAAGGATACAATGCTCTGGTCTGGGTAGGACCAGACAAGCAGGGGGGCAGTGTGGGAACTGGAGCAACACAGGAACAGTGTCCACTCCACCTTTTCCCAAGACCTTAGCACTAACATCTAGCTGGTCGCCTATAGAATGTAAAGTTGCTACAAGTGTTGTATAGGGAATAGGTCAACTCATTGCCTAAGTCAGGGAGTGTTAACGATAGGGAGTGCATTGATTTAGTTTTTGTTTTAGATTTTGAATAAATTAATTAGTTAGTAATTTGCATTTTTATTTCCTTTTCAAGTTTCCATTGTCTCATGTCCTTGTCACGTGGTCCCCACGAGGCCAAGTTTTCGTTGGGCCGCAAAACCTAACAAAGATTAAGAATTCAGTTTCCCTTTGATTTAATATTTCCACACTTAATGTAAAAAGACAACCCTCCCATACATTACTAGTGGGGATCAAGCCCCAAAGTTTATTAGCATGATCGATCCAGACCTCGATCATTGCTCATGTGTTACTGGTCTGGTGGTAGCAGCGCAGGTGATCCTAGAACTTTGCTAGAAATCGGTTTCCACGTCATAAGGTTGTAGAATCTTAAGTCAGTCAAACGTCTTAAGACCACGTGGTGGGGGTCATCTCAAGTGAAAGTTTTGGGGTCCCTTGGTAGAGAGAGAAGTTAGAATACGGGTACAGAGAGAAAGGGGGTGAGAGAACGAACACCCCTCCCCCCGGTGTTACAGTAGCAGCCCCCGTGGTTCAGGTTAAGGTAGCAGTCCCCATAGTTCATGTTAAAGTAGCAGTCCCCGCAGTTTAGGTTAAGGTAGTAGCCCCATGGTTCATGTTAAGGTAATAGTCCCCATGGTTCATGTTAAGGTAGCAGTACCCATGGTTCATGTTAAGGTAGCAGTCCCCATGGATCATGTTAAGGTAGCAGTCCGCAAGGCTCAGGTTAAGGTAGCAGTGCCCATGGTTCATGTGAAGGTAGCAGTCACCATTGTTCATGTTAAGGTAGCAGTCCCCATGGTTCATGATAAGGTAGCAGTACCCATCTTTCATGTTAAAGTAGCTGTCCCTATTTTTCAGGTTTATGTAGAAGTCCCCGTTGTTTATGTTAAGGTAGCAGTACCCGTGGTTCATGTTAAGGTAGCAGTCCCCTTGGTTCATGTTAAGGTAGCAGTCCCCGTGGTTCATGTTAAGGTAGCAGTACCTGTGGTTCAGGTTAAGGTAGCAGTCCCTGTGGTTCTGGTTAAGGTAGCAGTCTCCGTGGTTCTGGTTAAGGTAGCAGCCTCCGTGGTTCAGGTAAAGGTAGCAGTACCCATGGATCAAGTTAAGGTAGTAGCCCCTGTGGTTCAGGTTAAGATAGTAGGCCCCGTGGTTGAGGTTATGGTAGCAGTCCCTGTGGTTGAGGTTAAGGTAGCAGTCCCCGTGTTTCATGTTAAGGTAGCAGTCCCCGTGGTTCAGGTTAAGGTAGCAGTCCCCATGGTTCAGGTAAAGGTAGTAGCCCCGTGGTTCAGTTTCAGGTAGCAGTCCCCGTGGTTCAGGTTAAGGTAGCAGTCTCCGTGGTTCATATTAAGGTAGTAGCCCGAGTGGTTCAGGTTAAGATAGTAGTCCCCGTGGTTCAAGTTAAGGTAGTAGTCTCCATGGTTCAGGTTAAGGCAGTAATCCACGTGGTTCATGTTAAGGTAGCAGTACCCATGGTTCAGGTTAAGGTAGTAGTCCCTGTGGTTCAAGTTAAGGTAACAGTTCCCATGGCTCATGTTAAGGTAGCAGTCCCCGTGTTTCAGGTTGGGGTAGTAGGCCCCGTGGTTCAGGTTAAGGTAGCAGTCCCCGTAGTTCAGGTTAAGATAGTAGCCCCATGGTTTATGTTAAGGTAGCAGTACCCATGGTTCATGTTAAGGTAGCAGTCCCCATTGATCATGTTAAGGGGGCCGTCCCCACGGTTCATGTTAAGGAAGCAGTACCCGTGGTACAGGTTAAGGTAGCAGCCCCCATGGTTCAGGTTAAGGTAGCAGTCCCCATGGCTCAGGTTAAGGTAGCAGTCCCCATGGTTCATGTTAAGTGAGCAGTACCCATGGTTCATGTGAAAGTAACAGTCCCTAATGTTCAGGTTAAGGTAGCAGTCCCCATTGTTTACGTTAAGGAAGCAGTCCCCATGGTTCGTTTTAAGGTAGCAGTCCCCATGTTTCAGGTTAAGGTAACAGGCCCCATGGTTCATGTTAAGGCAGCAGTCCCTGTGGTTCTGGTTTAGGTAGGAGTCTCCGTGGTTAAGGTAGCAGCACCCATGGTTCAGGTTAAGGTAGTAGCCCATGTGGTTCATCTTAAGGTAGCAGTCCCCGTGGTTCAGGTTTAGGTAGCAGTCCCCGTGGTTCATGTTAAGGTAGTAGTCCCCATGGTTCAGGTTAAGGTAATAGCCCCCGTGGTTCAGGTTAAGGTAGCAGCCCCCATGGCTCATGTTAAGGTAGCAGTCCCCGTGGCTCATGTTAAGGAAGCATACCCCGTGGTTCATGTTAAGGTAGCAGTCCCCGTAGTTCATGTTAAAGAAGCAAACCCCATGGTTCATGTTAAGGTAGTAGTCCCCATGGTTCATGTTAAGGTAGGAGTCACCATGGCTCAGGTTAAGGTAGCAGTCCCCGTTGTTTATGTTAAGGTAGCAGTACGTGTGTTTCATGTTAAGGTAGCAGTCCCCATGGTTCATGTTAAGGTAGCAGTCCTCGTGGTTCATTTTAAGGTAGCAGTTCCCGTGGTTCAGGTTAAGGTAGAAGTCCCCATGGTTCATGTTAAGGTAGCAGTCCCCGTGGTTCTGGTTAAGGTAGCAGTCCCCGTGGTTCAAGTTAAGGTAGCAGTATCCGTGGTTCAGGTTAAGATAGTAGGCCTCATGGATCAGGTTAAAGTAGTATTCCTTGTGGTTGAGGTTAAGTTAGCAGTCCCTGTGGTTCATGTTAAGGTAGCAGTCCCCGTGGTTCTGGTTAAGGTAGCAGTCCCCGTGGTTCATGTTAAGGTAGCAGTCCCCATGGTTCATGTTAAGGTAGCAGTCCCCGTGGTTCTGGTTAAGGTAGCAGTTCCCGTGGTTCATGTTAAGGTAGTAGTCCCCATAGTTCAGGTTAAGGTAGTAGCCCCATGGTTCAGGTTAAGGTAGCAGTCCCCGTGGTTCATGTTAAGGTAGCAGTCCCAAAGGTTCATGTTAAGGTAGCAGTCCCCTTGGGTCGGGTTTTGGTAGCTGTCCCCCGTGGGTCATTTTAAGGTAGCAGTCCCCTTGGTTCAGGTTAAGGTAGTAGTCCCCATGGTTCATGTTAAGTATTGTATTGTGGGTTGGGGGTGTCGTCGTTGATCCATCTTTCTGGACAACCCAACCCAAAACTGAGTATAGTGCTTATACTTTACCAGGAGATCACCCTGGGCGCTTCTGGCTCTTGGAGAGGGGCTCAACGTCACACAGTTAGGGGATGTGGCTCCAATACTTAGCCTTGTTGTCACGTGCACATACCCACTCGAACCGCTGTGACTCCCCACTCTTTCCTTATGTGATATGATCTCCTCAATCCCCTTTCATTTATCAGTATTACATTCTACCCTGTCCACAGCAGTGGTTCTTGATTCTTTCTCTCTCTCCTTCCTTCCTTCTTACTTCTTGGGAAGCCTCACTAGGACAAGGGCAAACACCAGCAAATTTGAATACATTTGCTGGACCAAGCACATACACAATACATACACACATATAATAATAATAATAATATTGAATCCTTCACTCAATACTATTTCAGTCAGGTTGCACTCCAACACCATCAGAACTCTATCATCTGCTTATCAAGTGGTATCCTATCTCCTGATTCACCACCTAATACTACCAACTATACCAATATCAAGTAGGTCAAGTCTTATAACACAATGTTGCACTATCAGCAAGAGAATATATATCTATAAACATGTGCAAGGAAAATCAGCGTATGAATACAATAACATAAATGTTAGTATAAATGTTCCTTGATATACAACAATGATCAATCGATCACCCTATCAGTCCTAGAACACATATGTATGTCTCTGCAGGTAATCCAGCCTACGACTGTAACTCTATACTTCAATATAAATACTCCTTGGCACAAAAATGGTAAACAATCACTCACCTTTCACTGTGTCTTGTACGCTAATGACAACCAAACACTCTACCAACTCCCTACAAGTAATCAACCAGAACTTCCCTTCCACATCTGGAAGTCCACTACCCTGATCTCTTCAGGTTCTTCCGGGTTTAACTACCAGGATCCTCCGCAGCTCTTCCAAGCTGCTACTTCATGAAGTCTTCCTTGAGCAACTATGGTGCTTCACCACTTCTACTAGGGTCCTCCACAGCTCTCCTGGCTACTTCACCATGAAGTCTTCCTTGAGCAACTATGGTGCTTCACCACTTCTACTAGGGTCCTCCACAGCTCTCCTGGCTACTTCACCATGAAGTCTTTCTTGAGCAACTATGGTGCTTCACCACTTCTACAGAAGCTCGTGACACTTCTCTTCACTGCTTCTCCTCACAGCTCGAGGTCCTACTCTTCACTGTGGGGGCTACTCTTCCTAGGAGTACACTACTCCTTTCACAGTCTTGGAGTCTCTTCCACTAACTCACTCCACTGGCTCGAAGTTTTCAGCAACTTCTTCTAAAGACAAACCTGCAACCCATTGACACGCCAATAAAAATGTTTCCTTATAAACACATAAACAAAATAATCCGCAATATGTTTGCATCCAACATCTATCTGCTCTCTACATGCTGTGAGAGTGGACTCCCCAGTTTGGGCTGGTCCATGCTCCGCCCAGCCAGGCAGTCCTCACTCTGGGAGGGTCCTCCGCTGCCAGTCAGTTGGCTTCAGGCGGTCGACGGGAGAGGACGTGCTACTCGTCCCTCCAGCTGTCTCTCTCTCTCATCTCCGTCCTCTCATTTAGGCTTCCTGCCTTACCAAAACATGTCTAACTTATAAACAAACATTCGCTACTGTCACTGGGCACACGACCAACTACAAGTAATTACTATAAACTGGCTTAAATAGTGCTTACCACAGATTGTCTAGTCGAGGGCACTCTCCCTTCTGATGGAGTCTGATCAGGGCGCTCCCACGGCCCACGATAATGTCTCTGGGCGGCTTAATAAACACTCTTCGCCGTCCAGGACTTGAGACCACAACGTTCCCAGCTCGATTCCACAGCTGGAACGTCTGCACACTTCCTTTCTCTTGGAGATATATCACTAGGGTTCCTTTCTGACAGGAGCTCACACAGCACAGCTTCCCCTCGCGAAGTCTGGTACTCAACTGACTTAAGCTTCTCTCTAAGCGAGCCTCACGCCTCCAGCAAATTATCCACATCTCATAACCAGTCACTTATCTAATTTCTTATTCACTGCCCATTATCTTAAACTGGCTATCAAATACAAACAATTATTTTACATCTGTATCTCCACCTCTATATTAACTAGACCTTCTAGTCAGGTCAGGCTTGATAGAATAATTCTCAAAGGGGAGACTCGTTTTTCGGCTGCCTGGGATCATAACATAAGGTAGTAGCTCCCGTGGTTCAGATTAAGGTAGTAGTCCCCGTGGTTCATGTTAAGGTAGCAGTCTCAATGGTTCAGGTTAAGGTAGTAGTCCATGTGATTCATGTTAAGGTAGCTGTCCCCGTGTTTTAGGTGAAGGAAGCAGTACCCGTGGTTCATGTTAAGGTAGTAGTTCCCGTGGTTCATGTTAAGGTAGTAGTTCCCGTGGTTCAGGTTACAGAAGCAGTACCCGTGGTTCATGTTAAGGTAGTAGTCCCCGTGATTCAGGTTAAGGTAGCAGTCCCCGTGGTTCATGTTAAGGTAGTAGTCCCCGTGGTTCAGGTTAAGGTAGCAGTCCCCAGGGTTCAAGTTAAAGTAGTAGTCCCCGTGGTTCAGGTTATGGTAGCAGCCATCGTGGTTCAGGTTAAGGTAGTAGCCCCCATGACTCATGTTAAGATAGCAGTCCCCGTGGCTCATGTTAAGGAAGCATACCCCGTGGTTCATGTTAAGGTAGCAGTCCCCGTGGTTCATGTTAAAGAAGCAAACCCCGTGGTTCATGTTAAGGTAGTAGTCTCCATGGTACAGGTTAAGGTAGCAGTCGCCATGGCTCAGGTTAAGGTAGCAGTCCCCATGGTTCATGTTATGGGAGCAGTATGCGTGGTTCATGTTAAGGTAGCAGTCCTCGTGGTTCATTTTAAGGTAGCAGTTCCCATGATTCAGGTAAAGGTAGAAGTCCCCATTGTTCATGTTAAGGTAGCAGTCCCCGTGGTCCAGGTTAAGGTAGCAGTCATGTGGTTCAGGTCAAGGAAGCAGAACCCATGGTTCATGTTAAGGTAGTAGTTCCCGTGGTTCAGGTTACGGAAGCAGAACCCGTGGTTCATGTTAAGGTAGAAGTCCCCGTGGATGAGGTTAAGGCAGTAGTCCCCATGGTTCAGGTTAAGGTAGCAGTCCCCATGGTTCAGGTTAAGGTAGCAGTCCCTGTGGATCAGGTTAAGGTAGCAGTCGCCATGGTTCATGCAAAGGTAGCAGTCCCCATGGTTCAGATTAAGGAAGCAGTCCCCGTGGTTCATGTTAAGGTAGTAACCCCCCGTGGTTCAGATTAAGGTAGAAGTCCCCGTGGTTCAGGTTAAGGTAGCAGTCCTCATGGTTAATGTTAAGATAGTAGTCCCTGTGGTTCAGGTTAAGGTAGCAGCCCTTATGGTTCATGTTAAGGTAGCAGTCCCCGTGGTTCAGGTTAAGGTAGGAGTCCCTGTGGTTTAGATTATGGTAGCAGTCCCCATGGTTCAAGGTAAGGTAGCAGTCCCCATGGTTCAGGTTAAGGTAGTAGTCCCCGTGGATCATATTAAGGCAGCAGTTCCCATGGTTCAGATTAAGGAAGTAGTCCTCGTGGTTCAGGTTAAGGTAGTAGCCCCCCGTGGTTCAGGTTAAGGTAGTCGTCCCTGTGGTTCAGGTTAAGGTAGTCGTCCCTGTGGTTCAGGTTAAGGTAGCAGTCCCCATGGTTCATGCTAAGGTAGCAGTCCCCGTCTTTCAGGTTAAGGAAGTAGCCCCCATGGTTCAGGTTAAGGTATCAGTTCCCATGGGTCAGGTTAAGGTAGCAGTCTCCATGGTTCATGTTAAAGTAGCAGTACCCGTCTTTCAGGTTAAGGTAGCAGTCCCCTTGGTATATGTTAAGGTAGCAGTCCCCGTTGATTATGTTAAGGTAGCAGTCCCCATGGTTCATGTTAAGGTGGCAGTCCCCGTGTTTCATGTTAAGGTAGCAGTACCCATGGTTCAGGTTAAGGTAGCAGTCCCCATGGTTCATGTTAAGGTAGCAGTCTCCGTGGTTCTGGTTAAGGTAGCAGTCCCCATGGTTCAGGTTAATGTAGCAGTACCCATGGTTCAGGTTAAGGTAGTGGCTCCCGTGGTTCAGGTTAAGGTAGTCGCCCCCGTGGATCAGGTTAAGGTAGTCGCCCCCGTGGATCAGGTTAAGGTAGTAGTCCCCATGGTTGATGTTATGGTAGCAGTCCCCGTGGTAGAGGTTAAGGTAGAAGTCCCCATGGTTCATGTTAAGGTAGTAGTCCCCCTGGTTCGGATTAAGCCCCGGCTCCGGCCGGCCGAAAGAGGGAGCAGGGCACAGTATAATCTGTGCCAAAGCCTTTATAATAAGAACAGATCTTCGGCAGCGGGGCATGTCCTCTCTGAAGAGTGGAGGGTTACACCTTCCGAGGTGGAGCCTAATCGCCTCTTTGAGTTCTGGGGGAACCTCTTTTCCAGGCCCTCGCCGCCGGAGAACCGTCCTATTGAGCGCGGTTCTGGTCCTGCCGTTCAGCGTTTGTTATGCCCATATCACCAATGGAGGACCAAATCGGTCTACGGACAAGTAAGGTAGCACCCGGTCCTGACGGGATATACTACGCATCTCCTCAGGTCCATACCGCTCAGGGTGCTCACTAAACTGTTCAATCTGTGGCTAGTTAGCCGTTCCCTACCACGTCCTTTCCGTGCGTGCAAAACGGTGCTGATACCTAAGATTCCTAGGCCAGAAACCCCCTCACACTATCGCCCCATTACTTTGTCTTCTACGATAGTGCGGCTGTTCCATAAGATCGTGAACAGCCGAGTTTCTCAAGCATTCAGGATCGACGGGAGGCAGAAGGCATTCATCCCTGTGGATGGATGCGCTGGAAACCTGGCGATCCTAGATGCTCTTCTGGCTGAGGCCCGTGCGCTGAAACATCCAGTGCACCTTGCGTTCCTTGACATGGAGAAGGCATTCGATAGTGTCTCCCATGCGGCCATAGATCGTGCCATGGAGTGTAAGGAAGTCCCTAAGCCTCTTAGGGATTCTATTATGTCGGGCTATGATGGCGCTTCGACTGTCATATCCAGCCAGAAAGAGAAATCGAGGGTAATCCCTGTGACTAGGGTAGTTAAACAGGAAGATCCCTTGTCAACATTTCTTTTCAATTTGGTGATTGATGAGGCAATCACCAATGCGAAGAAACTGGGGTTGGGGATTCGTCTGGGGGAGGAAAAGGTGTCAGTACTAGCGTTTGTTGACGATTTGGTCGTGGCAGCGGAGACGCCGGCCGGCCTTCAGGCGTTGATAGACGTTATATGTGACACCTTGAGTGGTGCTGGCCTGAGGGTCATCACGGGAAAGTGCCGTTCACTGAGCCTGCAGTTCGATGGAAAGCACAAGAAGTGGTATCTCGCGTCGCAAACGAGATTCCACGATGGGGGCGCAGTCATGGATTCTATTGGCATCAGTGACGAGTATAAGTACCTAGGTATTCTCGTTAGTGCCAGTGGCAGGGGCCTCTCCAATGGCTCTATGTTTGAGGAGGGGATTGTTAACATCACGCAGGCCCCCCTCAAACCCCAGCAGAGGTTATACGTGCTGAAGCACCACCTTATTCCTAAAATGAACCAGAGTCTGATTCTGGGTACGGTGTTTAAGACTCAGCTAGCGAGAATCGACCGTAGGTTGAGGTAGGCTATTCGTAGCTGGCTCCGTCTTCCGCACGACACCCCGAATGCATTCTTCTACACCGACTGGAAGGATGGTGGTCTTGAGATGCCCGAACTTGTCTCGTCAATCTGGCTGCACAAGAACAAGCGTTTCAGCAGTTTGTTGGAGTCAGCTGACCCAACGGTCCAGGCAGCGGCCCTTCTACCGGCTATTCAGGATAAGATGCGTCGGTGGATCGGCCCGGCCTTGATTGGAGGTGAGCCGGTAACCAACAGAGCTGAGTGCTCTCGGACATGGCGGGAGCAGCTTTACCGCACGGCCGAAGGTGCTGGACTGAGGTCCTCGTGTGCTGTCCAAGTGAGAGCTAACGCTTTGGCCATGCTGTCAAGGGCCGCTAGGAGCCGCCCAGGTGCCAGCGGCATGTGTGATACATGCAGGAAACCTGGCACCCCTTGGGCACATCTCACAAGCATGCCCAAGGACGCATGGAGCACGGGTGGTACATCATGACGATATCACCCGGTTCGTAGCTGGTCGTCTGAGACAGCGAGGGTATGAGGTGGTGAGGGAGGTGCGGATACCCAATGGTGGGACCTTTTGCAAGCCAGACATCATTGCTTGCAAAAGCAGCGAGGCCGTAATTCTAGACACCTAGGTCTCGGCTGACGGCTTTCCACTCTCCCGGCCACACCAGAGCAAATGTGACTGGTACGGCACCCCCGAGATCTTTCAGTGGGTCAGGGATTACATCGGTGCTAATGCAGTCTCTGGCTCCTCAATTACCTTGAATTGGAGAGGCGGGTTCAGCAATGAGAGTGTCCGTGTTCTTAAGAGGTTGGGCTTGACCAACGGAGACTTGGAGATCTGCTCCGTCAAAGCCCTAACCTGGACGTACTCGATTTATCGTATGTGGTCCAAGAGCACGGGAAAGGGTTGATAATGAGCACCCCTGGACATGGGCATGGGTGGACTTCCCTTGTGCCCCGACACCCAGAAGTGACTAGGGTGAGTGGATTCCGGCTAAGGTTACCAGACGTCATCTTGGGGTACCACTTCCCCAGTGGCTGATTTTGGAGATGGCGGGTGGCTTGACTGAACCCGTGAGAGGATAAGCTACGGCTGGAAGGACACATGCGTGCATGTTCCTTGCCTCTCCGGGGACTTGACTTGTTCAAGCCAGGCATGTCCTCCCGGTGATATAAATTTTTTCCATGCACGCATGATATTGAAGGTGATCGTCTCCTGTCGGAGACGTTATTCATTCATTTAGTGGCATGCCTCTTTTATTTTGTTTCAAATTATATTTGAATGTATATCCTTTTTTTTATGTATCTCTATGAATATTTATTTTTATTTTTGTTTTGTTCACTGTAGGCCACAACATGAATTTTAGTTTGTTTTAGTTGTAATGTGTTTTTTAGGGTTACTGCTGCGGGGCCTATGCGGCCCGTACCTTGTGGCTGGGTCGCTGGGCTCCATAGCTAGATCAACTCCCTTCCCCCCCCCCCCCAAAGTGGCAAGGGGAGCAAAGGGGACAAAAAAATACTAACCCCCGTGGTTCATGTTAAGGTAGCAGTCCCCATGATGCATGTTAAGGTAGCAATACCCGTGGAGTAGTAGGGATGAAGCCTTAAAAAATCCCCATAAAGGGTTTTTTTTTCTTAAAAAAAAAAACTTCAGGGGTTCCAGGTAAATTAGGTCAGTCCCATTTAAGTCACAGGGTTTTCAGGTGAACTTTACGGACAAATTTTGCCTATTTTCAAAAACGCACATTTTTCAAAGAGCTTTTTCTGAGAATATGTTCACAGAAGTTTTGTTAAGGAAAACAAGCATCTTAGCCATGACATTTAGTTTTATAAGCATTTAAGACCGAAAATTAGTCAGAAACCAGTTTAAGCTCAAAATTCATCAGAGTCCAGTTTATACTTGAAAATAATCAGAGTCCAGTTTTAGCCTGAAAAATTAACAGAGTCCTGTTGTTAACCTAATTATTCAGAGTCCACTTTGTGAGCAAAATTCGTCAGAGTCCAGTAAAGACCAAAAATTAGTCAGAGTCCATTTTCTGACCACAGTTTATGCCTGAAATAATCAAGAGTCCAGTTTTAGCCTGAAAAAATTAACAGTCCAGTTTGTACCCGAAAATGTTCAGAGTCCTGTAATCTACGAAAATTCGTCAGAGTCCAGTTTGTGCCCGAAAATATTCAGAGTCCAGTTTGTACCCGAAAATATTCAGAGTCCAGTAATGACCGAAAATTAGGCAGAGTTCAGTTTTAGACCAGATTTTAACAGTCCCCTAAAGACGAATTTTCATCAGAGTCGGTTTTTACCAAAAATTTGCCAGAGTCCACTTTGTGCTCAAAAATATTCAGAGTCTAGTAATGACCGAAAATTAGGCAGAGTCCAGTTTGAGCCTGAAAATTGGACAGAGTCCAGTTCATGACCGAAAATTTTTAGAGACCGTATTTTCGCTACTAACAGTCCAATTTCCTAAAGATTTAAAACATTCATATTTCAGACGTAGTAAATGAAACCGAGTCAGTAAGTAAGTTCTAGCTCCTGTCCTCAGCCTTTGTTCCCTCTCATATCTTCGGTAATACCTAATCAATTTCCCTGAAACTTATACCCTCTGTATTTCAGACACAGTATATAAGATCAAGTCAGTTACTGAGCACCAGCTCGTGTTCCCCACCTTAGTTCATTTGTACAAGTTCTTTAGTAACAGACTAATTTTCTCTGAAATTTATAACTGTGGTATTTTCAAACATAGTAAAGTAGTTCCGAACGATTACCAAACTGTAACTTACATCCACTGCCTTCGCTCATTTGTACATGTTCTTTATTATCAGACCAATTCCCCTGAAATTTAAGATCACTATATTTCTAACGTAGTAAAATAAATCAAGACATTAACCGAGTTTCAGCTCATGTCCTCCACCTTAGTTCAATGTTCATCAATATTATTTCAGATCAAGTCCCTCTCCAGACTATCAAAGCAAACATCATATCCTTTAATACCGTTTTTGTACTCAGCTATGTAATATTTACCGAGTCATATAACACCTACTTTCATTACCCTTTGTTTACCCAAGTACGCAATAATCACACCGTCAGAAATCATAACTTACCTTTTTGCTCCCTTACCTTTCCCCCCTTTACATTCCCCTTACCTTCCCCAACTCCCTTTTGCCCTTATCTCCTCAACGCCTTTTCACCCACCTTACCTTCTCATCCCTTACCTCCCCCTACATATCTCCCATTTCCCAACTTATCCAAACCTTCAATAATCCAACTGTATTTGAATATTTTCTCTATATTCACTGTGTTCTTCGCATTCTCTATATTTTCTTTGCTCACCCCATATTCTGCAAATGTTCACAGCATGTTCAGTTTCATATTTTTCACCTGTTTCTACATTTTCTCTATGTTCGTTGTCATATTCTCATAATGTTCTCTACAAAGTCCCTTCATTTTCTCTATGTTCATCACAAGTTCATTGTTAATTCTTTGTATTCCCTATGTTCTTTGTCATGTTCTCAATGATCTTAGCATATTCTTCACAAGTTCAATGCTCCTTCTTTGTATTCCCTATAATCTTTGTCATATTCTCTTCCAGTTCATAGTCCCAACAAGTTCACTTTGTTCGTCACATCCTCTTACACGTTCTTTAAAATAAAATATACCATTGTTTCTTCCGTTCAGTAACGAGTTCTTTTGTCAAATATTATCTACAACATTACAATTCCCCCAACAAATGTAATCACCCAGTTTTATTTGCAAAACTACATTAAAGTAATTCTCGTAGTCAACTTAATATTTCTTACCAACACTGTTCATAAACAAATCTACACTTTATTCAGTACCAAATTTACAAAGACTAACTTTTCTTGTAACTTCTTAACTAAAAATTACTTGTCAATCAACAGAAAACAGTCAGGATTAATCTTGTTCAACACTATTCTTAACTAAAATAACCTTTCTCTTAGCTAAAAATAGTCAAAGGAAACTTTCCAATACTGTTCATAACTAACTAGCTTTATCCATCTTCAAGCAACTGAAAATAGTCTTGTTCATCATATTTTCTTGTCATTTCCTAACTAAAATACCACTACTCTCAACTGAAATAGCCAAGTGTAGCCTCTTTCCAACACCGTTTTTAACTAAAGCAACCGTTCACTTCGCAAAAAATAGTCAATTGTAACTTCTTTCCACACTTTCATATCTAACAGTATACATCGTAGAGTATAAAAATAGTCAAATGTAACTAAAATTTCGCCTCGTTAGTAAGAAAAAATAGTCAAGGACACACTTCGAGCCATCAAGGACACACTCAGACACACCCAAGCTAATCTGCGAGAAATCAAAGACATCCTTTGAGACGTCTATGTTACTCTTCGTTCATCAGAGAAACTTTCCAAAACATCTTCGTTCATCAAAGTTATTCTCTAAGACATCAAAAGTTATTCTCAGAGTCGTCAAGGTTATTCTCTAGGACACCTTCATTCATCAAAGTTATTCTCTAAGATATCAATGTTGTTCTCTAAGACATAAAAAGTTATTCTCTATGTCATCAAAAGTTATTCTCTAAGCTATCAAAATATTACTCATGTTCTCAAAAGTCATTCTCAAAGTCATCAAAAATATTCTCAGAGACATCAAAGTTAATCTCATAGCTATAAAAAAGTTAATCTCAGACATCTTTGTTCATCAAAGTTATTCTCTGAGACATCTAAAGTTAATCTCGGTCATCAAAGTTGTTTTGTAAGGCATCAAAGTACTTTTCAGAGTCAACAAAAATATTCTCAGAGTCATCAAAGTAATTCTCAGAGTCATCAAAGTTATTCCAAGAGACATTAAAAATTAATCTCAGTCATCAAAGGTATTCTCTAAGACATCAAAAGTTATTCTAAGACATCAAAAGTTAATCTCAGTACTATCAACATTGTTCTGTAAGATATCTTCGCTCATCAAAGTTGTTCTGTAAGACATCAAAGAAATTTTCAGAGTCATCAAAGGTATTCTCAGAGGCATCAAAGTTATTCCAAGAGACAATAAAAATTAATCTCAGTCATCAAAGGTATTCGCTAAGATATCAAAAGTTATTCTAAGACATCAAAAGTTAATCCCAGTGCTATCAACGTTGTTCTGTTAGATATCTTCGTTCATCAAAGCTATTCTCAGTCATCAATGTTATTCTCTAAGTCATGAAACTTGTTCTCAAAGTCATCAAAGTTAATCTCTAAGTCATCAAAGTTAATCTCTAAGTCACCTTCGTTCATCAGAGAAACTTTCCAAAACAGCTTCGTTCATCAAAGTTATTTTCTGTGTCATCAAAAGTTGTTCTCTGAGCTATCAAAATACTACTCATGTTCTCGAAAGTCATTCTCAAAGTCATCAAAGATATTCTCAGAGACATCAAAAGGTAATCTCTAACTCACTTTCGTTCATTAAAGTTATTCTCTAAGACATCAAAGTTGTTCTCTAAGACATCAAAGTCATTCGCAGAGTCATCAAAAGGTACTCTCATATCCTCAAAGTTAATCTCTAAGTCGTCAAAGTTAATCTCAGAGCTAACAAAAGTTGTTCTCTAAGACATCAAAGTTATTCTCAGAGTCACCTTCGTTATTTAGAGAAGCCTTCTGAGATATCCTCGTTCAACAATGCTGTCCTCAGAGCCATCAAAAAGTTCAATACAGTCATCAAAGTTATTCTCTAAGTAACCTTTCGTTCATCATAGAAGCTCTCTAAGACATCTTCGTTCATCAATGTTGTTCTTTAAGACACATTCGATCATCAAGGAAACTCTCCTTCTTCCATCAAGTAATTCTCAAAGACATCAATCTAGTTTCTCTAAGACATCTTCAGTCATAAAATTTCTCTCCAAAATATAACTAGTTCAGCTTTTCATATCAAACCTACACTTCTGTTAAAATATATTTTCTTTGTCACTTTACCTTAAAACTGTTCTCTGAACAACACTGCATAAACCTACCTAACCTATCCTCCCCTCATAATATTACTTATCTAACATAACCTTCTTAAACCTAACCTAACCAAACCTAACTTAACCTAACCTAACTTTCCTAACCTAACTTACCTAACCAACCTATCCTAACTTAACTAACCTAACCTAACTTACCTTACCTTACTTAACTTACCTATTCCTACTACCTACTCTAAGTTACCTAACCTAACCTAACTTACATAACTTAACTTACCCAAACTGACGTAACCTAACTTACCTAGTCAAACTCACGCAACAAGACATGACCTAACTTACATAAATATTCCCGCTTGTCTTCTTGTGTTTCGTCAATCAATGTCTCGTATTCATTTGTTCGTTTCATTAGTTAATTTCTCAAATGGTCATTTATGCATTTCAAGTTCTATTTGTTAAAGATTGGGTATTTAAGCATTTCAAAGGATTTTTGTTATATATATGGACATTTGTTTGTTTCATTAGTTAATTTCTCAAATGGTCATTTACGCATTTCAAGTGCTATTTGTTAAAGATTGGATATATAGGCATTTCAAAGGATTTTTGTTACATATGGGCATTTACTCGTTTCAAGGGTTAATTTCTCAAATGGTCATTTTTGCATTTCAAGGGTTATTTGTTAAAGTTCATCAAGTTGCTCATAAGTTGTATTTATTATGTTTGTTATAATTGTTGTTCTTCTTTCCCCCCTTAACCTAACCTCTTTATTCTTAGTGTATTCATTATGTTGGTTATCATTTGTTCTTATTCCCAAACCCTTTAACGTAACCTTTCAGATGTAGTTCATTTGTTTATTGTGTTTTGACGTATTTATTGAATATATTATCCTTATCCTAACCTTTCAGATGTAGTTTTGTTTCTCCTTTTTGTATATTTTACCCAAACCCACCATCCCACTTAACCTTCCTTCCTTCTTTTACTATGTTTCTCCTACTCCTTCTATCTCTCTTTTCTCTCTATCTTCCTCCTTCTATCCCCTTTTTTTCTCTCTATCTTCCTCCTTCTATCCCCTTTTTTTCTCTCTATCTTCCTCCTTCTATCCCCTTTTTTCTCTCTATCTTCCTCCTTCTCGTTCCCTTCTCTCACTCTCTCTCATTCTTTTCTTTTTCTTTTTCTCAAATTCAAGTCTTAGTGCTCCCATGCTCTCACTCTCTCTCATTTTCTCTCTTCTTTGTTCCAATCCTCTCACTCTCCCTCATTCTCTCTCTTCCTCCCCCCTCTCTCTTACTCCTTTCTCTCACTCCCTTGCTCTCTTGTTTTTCTCAATTTCAAGTCTTAGTAGATCTGATTCTTACTACTGTACTTATATTATTACTAAGATAAAGAATGAACTTATATGTGCAAACAAAGTAAAAGAAGGAAGGAAGGTTAAGTGGGATGGCGGGTTTGGGTAAAATATACAAAAAGGAGAAACAAAACTACATCTGAAAGGTTAAGAAAAGGATAATATATTCAATAATTACGTCAAAACACAATAAACAAATAAACTACATCTGAAAGGTTAGGTTTGGGAATAAGAACAAATGATAACCATCATAATGAATACACTAGGATTAAAGAGGTTAGGTTAAGGGGGAAAGAAGAACAACAATTATAACAAACATAATAAATGCAACTTATGAGCAACTTGATGAACTTTAACAAATAACCCTTGAAATGCAAAAATGACCATTTGAGAAATTAACCCTTGAAACGAGTAAATGTCCATATGTAACAAAAATCCTTTGAAATGCTTAAATACCCAATCTTTAACAAATAGCACTTGAAATGCGTAAATGACCATTTGAGAAATTAACCCTTGAAACGAGTAAATGCCCATATATAACAAAATCCTTTGAGATGCTTAAATACCCAATCTTTAACAAATAGCACTTGAAATGCATAATGACAATTTGAGAAATTAACTATTGAAACGAACAAATGAATATGAGACATTGATTGACGAAACACAAAAAGACAAGCAGGAATATTTATGTAAGTTAGGTCATATCTTGTTGCATAAGTTTGACTAGGTACGTTAGGTTACATCAGTTTGGGTAAGTTATGTAAGTTAGGTTAAGTGTGGTAATTTACTTTATGATAGGGTGCATTAAGTTAGGTTATGCAAGTTAGGATAGGTAAAGTTAGGTTAGGTTAGGTTAAGTTAAGTAAGGATAGGTTAGTTAAGTTAGGATAGGTAAGTTAGGTTAGGTAAGTTAGGTTAGGTAAGTTAGGTTAGGTTAAGTTAGGTAATATATGTTAAGTTAGGATAGGTAAGTTAGGTTAGGTAAGTTAAGTTAGGTTAGGTTAAGTTAGGTTAGGTTAAGTTACGTTAGGTAAGTTAAGTTAGGATAGGTAAGTTAGGTAAGGTAAGGTAAGTTAGGTTAGGTAAGGTAAGTTAGGATAGGTAAGTTAGGTAATTTATGTTAAGTTAGGTTAGGTTAGGTTGGGTAAGTTAGGTTAGGTAAGTTAGGTAATTTATGTTAAGTTAGGTTAGGTTAGGTTGGGTAAGTTAGGTTAGGTAAGTTAGGATAGGAAAGTTAGGTTAGGTTAGTTAGGTTAGGTTATGCAAGTTAGGTTAGGTTAGGTTAGTTAGATAGGATAGGTAGGTTAGGTAAGTTAGGTTAGGTAAGTTAGATTAGGTTAAGTTGGGTTAGGTTATGTAAGCTAGGTCAGGTTTAGGAACGTTATGTTAAGTATGTAACATTAGGTGGGGAGGATAGGTTAGGTAGGTTTATGCAGTGTTGTTCAGAGAACAGTTTTAAGGTAAAGTGACTAAGAAAATATATTTTAACAGAAGTGTAGGTTTGATATGAAAAGCTGAACTAGTTATATTTTGGAGTGAAATTTTATGACTGAAGATGTCTTAGATAACAACATTGATGTCTTTGAGAATAACTTGATGGAAGAAGGAGAGCTTCTTTGATGATCGGATGTGTCTTAGAGAACAACATTGATGAACGAAGATGTCTTAGAAAGCTTCTCTGATGAACGAAAGGTTACTTAGAGAATAACTTTGATGACTGTATTTAACTTTTTTGATGGCTCTGAGAACAACATTGTTGAACGAGGATGTCTCAGAAGGCTTCTCTGAATAACGAAGGTGACTCTGAGAATAACTTTGATGTCTTAGAGAACAACTTTTGTTAGCTCTTAGATTAACTTTGACGACTTAGAGATTAACTTTGAGGATATGAGAGTAATTTTTGATGACTGCGAATAACTTTGATGAACGAAGGTGAGTTAGAGATTACCTTTGATGACTCTGATAATATCTTTGATGACTTTGAGAATGACTTTGATGAATGAAGATGTTTTGGAAAGTTTCTCTGATGAATGAAAGGTTACTTAGAGAATATCATTTGATAACTGAGATTAACTTTTTGATAACCGAGATTAACTTTAGATGTCTCTGAGAATAACTTTGATGACTTTGAGATTAACTTTGATGACTTAGAAATTACCTTTGATGACTGAGAATAACTTTTGATGACTCTGAGAATGACTTTGATGTCTCTGAGAATAACTTTAGATATCTCTGAGAATAACTTTTACGGATGAAGATGCCCGAGATTAACTTTTGATAGCTCTGAGAATAACTTTTGCGGACATGAGTAGTATTTTGACGATTTTGAGTGTGTCTTTGATTGTGTCCTTGATGTATCGAAGAGTGTCTTTGATTTCTCGAAGAGTAACTTTGGTCTCTCTGAGAGTGTCTTTGGTGTCTCGAAGAGTACCTTTGACTATTTTTCTTACTCATTGAAGTATACTGTTAGTTACAAAAGTGTAGAACGATATTCCATTTGGTTATTTTTTAGTTGAGGAAAGACAAGAAAATATGATGAGGGAGACTATTTTTTGTGCTCCACAAAGTAAATGTCAGTTAAGAACAGCGATGAAAGATATCTTTGGCTATTTTTTCTTACTTGACGAAACATAATGGCTGTTAAGAAATGAAATGATGAACAAGACTATTTTCAGTTACTTGACGATGGATAAAGTTAGTTATGAACAGTATTGGAAAGTTTCCTTTGACTATTTTTAGCTAAGAGAAAGGTTATTTTAGTTAAGAACAGTGATGGTAAGAAATATTAAGTTGACTACGAGAATTTCTTTGACGAAGTTTTGCAAATAAAACTGGTGACTGACTACATTAATGGGGGACTGTATTGCGGTTGATAATATTTGACAAAGAACTAGTTACTGAATGGAAGAAACAATTGGCTTAAAGAAACAAAGAACATAAAAAATTGAGACTAAGTAAGGGAATGAACACAGTGAACATACGGGGAACACAGAAAACATGTAAGAAAAGTTGATGAACATAGTGAACATAAGGGGAATATGAATTTACAGAGAACATGAAGACATGATAAGGAACATAGGGAATACAAAGAATGAACACTGAACATGTGAAGAACAACCTAAGAACATTGAGAACATGATTATTGAGTATAAAAGTTGTACAGAGAACATATGATGTACACGAAAACATGATAAAGAACACAGTGAACATACGGGGAAAATGGCAGAAAACAGAGAAAAATGGAGAGAACTGGTGAAAAAAATATGAACTGACAATGCTGTGAACATTGGTAGAACATGGAGTGAACACAGAAAACATGGAAGAGAATGCGAAGAACACAGTGAATATAGAGAAAATATATAAATACAGTAGGATTATTGAAGGTTTGGAGAAGTTGGAAAATGGGAGAGATGAAGGGGGAGGTAAGGGATGAGAAGGTAAGGTGGGGAGTAGGGGGTGAGGGTGAGATGAAGGTGAAAAGGACATTGGGGGCGGTAATGGAAGGGAAAGTAAGGAATGAGAAGGAAAGGGAGGGACAGGGTAAGGTGCGATTTTTGACCGTGTGATTATTGCTTTCTTGGGTAAACAAAAGGTGTTGAAGGTAAAGGTGATATATGACCGTGTAGATATTACGTAGCTGAGTACAAAAAGGGTATTAAAGTCCATGATGTTTACTTTTGATAGACTGGAGAGGGACTTGATCTGAAATAATTTTGATGAACATTGAACCAAGGTGGAGGACATGAGCTGAAACTCGGTTAATGTCTTGATTTATTTTACTACATTAGAAAAATAGTGATCTTAAATTTCAGGGGAATTGGTCTGATAATAAAGAACATGTACAAATGAGCTAAGGCAGTGGACGCGAGCTAGAGTTCGATAATTGTTTGGAACTACTTTACTATGTCTGAAAATACAGCAGTTATAAATTTCAGGGAAAATTAGTCTGTTACTAACGAACTTGTACAAATGAATTATGGTGGGGGACATGAGCTGGAGCTCAAAATTATTTCCTTCTATTTTACTGTGTCTGAAATACAGAGGGTATAAGTTTCAGGGAAATTGATTAGGTATTAACAAAGATACAAGAGGGGAACAAAGGCTGAGGACAGGAGCTAGTACATGGCAATTGTTCGGATCCTATTTACTACGGCTATAATATGACTTTAAAACTTCAGGGGGGATTGGACTGTTAGTAAAGATGTTACAGGGATACACTACGGCCGGAACAGGAGCTGGATCTTGCTTACTGACTCGGTTTGATTTACTACGTCTGATATATGCCTGTTTTAAATCTCGAGGAAATTGGACTGTTAGTAGCGAAAATGTGTCTCTAACAAATTTGGGGTCTTAAACTGGACTCTGACTACTTTTCGGTCTTTAGGGGACTCTGTTAAAATCTGGTCTTCTATAGACTCTGCCTAATTTTTGGTCATTAGTGGACTCTGAATATTTTCGGGCACAAACTGGATTCTGAATATTTTCGGGCACAAACTGGACTCTGACTAATTTTTGACCTTTACTAAACTCTGACGAATTTTGCTCACAAAGTGGACTCTGAATAATTTTTATGTTTACTTTGGTTTTCCTTAACAAAACTTTTCTGAACATATTCTCAGAAAATGGTATTTGAAAAATATGTGATTTGAAAACAGGCAAAAAGTTTCCGTAGAGTTTACCTGAAAACCCTGTGACTTACAAGGGATTTTTTCTGAGTTTTTCTATAAGATTTTCTTATTTATTTTCTCCCATAAGAACTGTTAACAAACTTCTAAGATTTCGGAAATTATTTTTCTCATAAGAATTCCTTAATTCCAAATCAGTGACTGCCCAAATTCACCTGGAACCCCTGAAGCCATAAACGGGATTTTTTCAGAAAAAATCCCCTTTAAGGCTTCATCCCTACTACTCCATGATTCATGTTAAGGTACAGTACCCGTGGTTCAGGTTAAGGTAGCAGTCCTCGTGGTTCAGGTTAAGGTAGTAGTCCCCATGGTTCATGTTAAGGTAGCAGGCCCCGTAGTTGAGGTTATGGTAGCAGTCTCCGTGGTTCAGGTTAAGGTAGTAGCCCCCTGTGGTTCATGTTAAGTTAGTAGTCCCCATGGTTCAGATTAAGGTAGTAGCCCCTGTGGTTCATGTTAAGGTAGCAGTCTCCGTGGTTCAGGTTAAGGTAGTTGGCCCCGTGGTTCATGTTAAGGTAGTAGTCCCCCGTGATACATGTTAAGGTAGTTGTCCCCATGGTTCAGGTTAAGGTAGTAGCCCCTGTGGTTCATGTTAAGGTAGCAGTCCCTGTGGTTCATGTTATGGTAGTAGTCCCCGTGGTTTATGTTAAGGTAGTAGCCCCCGTGGTTGAGGTTAATGTAGCAGTCCCTGTGGTTCAGGTTAAGGTAGTAGTCCCCGTGGTTCATGTTATGGTAGTAGTCCTCGTGGTTCATGTTAATGTAGCAGCCCCTGTGGTTCAGGTTAAAGTAGTAGCCCCCTGTGGTTCATGTTAAGGTAACATTCCCCATTGTTTGATTATCATTTATATGCCAATGAATATTTATACTGAATTTTATTGAATTACAACTGTAGGCTGGATTACCTGCAGAGATATATGTATATAAGTTCTAGGGCTGATAATGCCATATTTGTTTTACAAGGTTTAACCCTCTAGGTGAGGTTGATAGTGCCGTAATTGTTTTACAAGGTTTAACCCACTCGGTGAGGTTGGCAGCATAAGTGGCAAGCCAGGAGTTGGGTTACAACTTGGGATAAGCAACTAATAAAGTCCTGATGGTTTTGATCTGCAACCAGGTTATAATATCATAAAGTGTAGAGGATGCACAGGTGTTTGCCCTTGTCCTAGTGAGGCTTCCCAGAAAGTGGAAAAGAAAGAGAGAGTGAGAAAGAACCATATCTGTGAACAGGATAGTAAAGAATAATAATTCAAAATGAGAAGGGGATTGAGGAGATCATACCAACCAAGGAGAGAGTGGGCAGTCATAACGGCTCAAGTGGGTGTGTGTGCATACGACAACGAGGTTTGTGTTGGAGCCGCATCCCTTAAATATGTGATGCTCCAAAAGCAAGAAGCGTGCAGGGTGATCTCCCGATTAAAGTGTAAGCACTCTACAGAGGTTTCGGTTTGGTGGGTTATCTGGAAGAGACAATCAATCGACCAATAACAACACATTAATATTATTACGACCCACAACGTAACACCAAGGAGTTTAAGTTTTAGTTTTAACCAAATTTTAACAAATTTACTTTGTTAAAATTAAAAAATTCAAAAATTAAAATTAAAAAAAATAATAAAAAATTTAGACAATTTTTTTATTTGTTAAAATATTAGTTTATTTAATAGTATTTGTATTTTACTTTGTATTTTATAATGACTAGCAAACAATCCTTAACTGTACGCCTCTATTCACCCAGCAGTGAATGGGTATTTAGTTGTTAATCGATTTGACGGTTCGTATTCCAGGGAAAATTAAGATTATACGCCTGTCCGAAACGTTCTACGTGCTAGTGGTGTTACAAGAATGTTAGAACTGTTCTATATATAAATAAACACAAGAATATGTAGTAATATTAGCAACAGTTTTTGTCAGGCTGTATTTTAAGTTTTTTAAGGTTTTGCCTCCAGGGGCGAATTTATAGGGCAGCGCAACTCATCCTGTGAGTGGACACACCGCCATAGCAGCATGTACAACACTCCCCAATAGGAAGAAAATCCGTTGGGTTGTTCAACCTACCACTTATACCCAGACATAGCTGGAACTTGCTTAACTGTCTCAAGTGAACAACAATCCAACAAGAAGATTAACATTTGTCAACCCTTAAAAACTTAGGTTATCTTGCGGGTACAAAATGGGAATATCTTATGAGAAAAGCATTCATATTTGACAAATAGAATTTTCCTAACTCAAACAATGTGGGGTTTATTATGCTATACATATTTCTGATGTTTCTTAGATGTCAGGCTGAGGTGATGGTAGAAAGGGGTTGGTTAGTTTGTAGTGATATTAGGAACAGTGTCTAGTTAGTTTGTTGTAATGGTAGGAACAGTGTCTGGTTAGTTTGTAGTGATGGTAGGAACAGTGTCTGATTAGTTTGTTGTAATGGTAGGAAGAGTGTCTGGTCAGATTGTGGTGATGGTAGGAAGAGTGTCTGGTCATGTTTGGCAAAGGTAGGAATATTGTGTGTCTGTTTTGATGGTAGAAAGAGTTTCTTGTGAAGTTTTGTTGATGGTTGGAACTTTGTTTGATTACCTTGTAGTGATTGAAGGAACTGTCTGGTCAGAATGTTGTGACAGCAGAAAACGTGCCTATTCTAGTAAAAATAACTGTTTTGATAGCAGAAACCGTGCCTGTTCTTGTAGAAATGACTGTTGTGATAGGAGAACAGTGCCGGTTTGTGTAGAAATGACTGTTGTGATAGGAGAACAGTGCCGGTTCGTGTAGAAATGACTGTTGTGATGGTTGAATTAACGTAGTCAAGTGGTATTGTTTGTGAGTCTAACCAGATTGTAGTGATGGTAGGTGCATAGTGTAAGAAGTTAATAATGAGTGACAGGACATAGTGTGGTCAAGGTATAGAAACATTTTGTATTTTGTATTAGGCTGTTTTGATGGTAGGGAGATACTATTAAGGCGGTGGTGATGCTGGAAATATATTCTAGTCAGGTACAAGAGTGGCTTACCTGAGCACAGGTGTGGACTGCCATGAGGCTGGTCACTACCAGGCACCAACACGCGAGCTGGTTCATGATCACTCGACCACAGCCGATCAACGACTGGGGCTGAGGCAGTCAGCATCCACCTTCTATCCCGCAATTTAACTTCCACCTTCCACCTCCAGCACTGATGCCACCACCAATAACAACCATTAAAGGTTTCTGAGGGAAAAATTATTTTTGAGTGTGGAAACTTATTGACGCAACTGCTCAAAAAATAGTGTTTTCATTGCTAAATTTGTATTGCATAAGTTTTATTTTGTAAATGGTCATTGATCACAAATAATATATTTGATCTTTTACAACACTTCCAGCTTAGAGTCACGTTTTCACATATGTATGATCAAATCTAATTCCGAGTTAAAGACTGAAGGAAATTATACGTTATAAATCTTACCTTCAAAGGACTGCATAAAATAAATTGTTATTGGATCCCACACAATTCTTGGGGTTTAATTATTTAAAGTATTTAATCGGAAATTCGAGGGAGACTATTCAGTGATTATTTTCAGTTTAGCTTTCAACTCAAGCATTTCATCAGTTTAGGTGGCAATGTTCTTAAATAAATTAATTTATTTTTTAACATTACTGAATAGACTAAATTTTATTTATAAATTTAATGTCTAATTATTATCGAATTTATCTATGATAGATAAAAAGATACATTTAGATTCATTTATATAAAATGATAAGGTGTCACCTGGGAAAGTGAGTGACGTCCAAGGGTGTCTTGTCTCGTCTATGCACTCTGGTCACTTGCTGCTGACGTCTATGTACTCTGGTCACTTGCTGCTGACGTCTATACACTCTGGTCACTTGCTGCTGACATCTATGTACTCTGGTCACTTGCTGCTGACGTCTATGTACTCTGATCACTTGCTGCTGACGTCTATGTACTCTGATCACTTGCTGCTGACGTCTATGCACTCTGGTCACTTGCTGCTGACGTCTATGTACTCTGATCACTTGCTGCTGACGTCTATGTACTCTGGTCACTTGCTGCTGACATCTATGTACTCTGGTCACTTGCTGCTGACGTCTATGTACTCTGGTCACTTGCTGCTGACGTCTATGTACTCTGATCACTTGCTGCTGACGTCTATGTACTCTGGTCACTTGCTGCTGACATCTATGTACTCTGGTCACTTGCTGCTGACGTCTATGTACTCTGGTCACTTGCTGCTGACGTCTATGTACTCTGATCACTTGCTGCTGACGTCTATGTACTCTGATCACTTGCTGCTGACGTCTATGTACTCTGGTCACTTGCTGCTGACGTCTATACACTCTGGTCACTCGCGGCTGACGTCTATGTACTCTGGTCACTTGCTGCTGACGTCTATGCACTCTGGTCACTTGCTGCTGACATCTATACACTCTGGTCACTTGTTGCTGACGTCTATACACTCTGGTCACTTGCTGCTGACGTCTATACACTCTGGTCACTCGCTGCTGACGTCTATGTACTCTGGTCACTTGCTGCTGACGTCTATGCACTCTGGTCACTTGCTGCTGACGTCTATACACTCTGGTCACTTGCTGCTGACGTCTATACACTCTGGTCACTTGCTGCTGACGTCTATACACTCTGGTCACTTGCTGCTGACGTCTATACACTCTGGTCACTTGCTGCTGACGTCTATACACTCTGGTCACTTGCTGTTGACGTCTATGTACTCTGGTCACTTGCTGCTGACGTCTATACACTCTGGTCACTTGCTGCTGACGTCTATACACTCTGGTCACTTGCTGCTGACGTCTATGTACTCTGGTCACTTGCTGCTGACGTCTATGTACTCTGGTCACTTGCTGCTGACGTCTATGTACTCTGGTCACTTGCTGCTGACGTCTATACTCTGGTCACTTGCTGCTGACGTCTATGTACTCTGGTCACTTGCTGCTGACGTCTATGTACTCTGGTCACTTGCTGCTGACGTCTATACACTCTGGTCACTTGCTGCTGACGTCTATGTACTCTGGTCACTTGCTGCTGACGTCTATACACTCTGGTCACTTGCTGCTGACGTCTATACACTCTGGTCACTTGCTGCTGACGTCTATACACTCTGGTCACTTGCTGTTGACGTCTATACACTCTGGTCACTTGCTGCTGACGTCTATACACTCTGGTCACTTGCTGCTGACGTCTATACACTCTGGTCACTTGCTGTTGACGTCTATACACTCTGGTCACTTGCTGTTGACGTCTATACACTCTGGTCACTTGCTGTTGACGTCTATACACTCTGGTCACTTGCTGCTGACGTCTATACACTCTGGTCACTTGCTGCTGACGTCTATACACTCTGGTCACTTGCTGCTGACGTCTATACACTCTGGTCACTTGCTGCTGACGTCTATACACTCTGGTCACTTGCTGTTGACGTCTATACACTCTGGTCACTTGCTGTTGACGTCTATACACTCTGGTCACTTGCTGCTGACGTCTATGCACTCTGGTCACTTGCTGCTGACGTCTATACACTCTGGTCACTTGCTGCTGACGTCTATGCACTCTGGTCACTTGCTGCTGACGTCTATACACTCTGGTCACTTGCTGCTGACGTCTATACACTCTGGTCACTTGCTGCTGACGTCTATACACTCTGGTCACTTGCTGCTGACGTCTATGTACTCTGGTCACTTGCTGCTGACGTCTATGCACTCTGGTCACTTGCTGCTGACGTCTATACACTCTGGTCACTTGCTGCTGACGTCTATACACTCTGGTCACTTGCTGCTGACGTCTATACACTCTGGTCACTTGCTGCTGACGTCTATACACTCTGGTCACTTGCTGCTGACGTCTATACACTCTGGTCACTTGCTGTTGACGTCTATGTACTCTGGTCACTTGCTGCTGACGTCTATACACTCTGGTCACTTGCTGCTGACGTCTATACACTCTGGTCACTTGCTGCTGACGTCTATGTACTCTGGTCACTTGCTGCTGACGTCTATGTACTCTGGTCACTTGCTGCTGACGTCTATGTACTCTGGTCACTTGCTGCTGACGTCTATGTACTCTGGTCACTTGCTGCTGACGTCTATGTACTCTGGTCACTTGCTGCTGACGTCTATACACTCTGGTCACTCGCTGCTGACGTCTATGTACTCTGATCACTTGTTGCTGACGTCTATACACTCTGGTCACTTGCTGCTGACGTCTATACACTCTGGTCACTTGCTGCTGACATCTATACACTCTGGTCACTTGCTGTTGACGTCTATACACTCTGGTCACTTGCTGTTGACGTCTATACACTCTGGTCACTTGCTGCTGACGTCTATACACTCTGGTCACTTGCTGTTGACGTCTATACACTCTGGTCACTTGCTGTTGACGTCTATACACTCTGGTCACTTGCTGTTGACGTCTATACACTCTGGTCACTTGCTGTTGACGTCTATACACTCTGGTCACTTGCTGTTGACGTCTATACACTCTGGTCACTTGCTGTTGACGTCTATACACTCTGGTCACTTGCTGTTGACGTCTATACACTCTGGTCACTTGCTGTTGACGTATACACTCTGGTCACTTGCTGTTGACGTCTATACACTCTGGTCACTTGCTGTTGACGTCTATGCACTCTGGTCACTTGCTGCTGACGTCTATACACTCTGGTCACTTGCTGCTGACGTCTATGCACTCTGGTCACTTGCTGCTGACATCTATACACTCTGGTCACTTGCTGCTGACGTCTATACACTCTGGTCACTTGCTGCTGACGTCTATACACTCTGGTCACTTGCTGCTGACGTCTATACACTCTGGTCACTTGCTGTTGACGTCTATACACTCTGGTCACTTGCTGTTGACGTCTATGCACTCTGGTCACTTGCTGCTAACCTCTATTTCTGGGACATATAATTTAAGGGTTGTACTGCACCTGCCGATGATTCCACTGTTAGAATCACAATATTATCATTCAATTAGTAATAAAGATGCAACCTCATTAACTATTCATTTAAATTTAAGTTTAGAGAGAGTTTAGAGACTTACCCAGTCATTTGTTGTTATGGACCGTCATAACCGACCATCTACTTCCCTTATAACACCTATGAATATACACGCTGACCCAGATCTATATATCTAAACAGTGTCACAAGTGTCACTTAGCTCCCAGTGTGGGCGTGGGAAGGAAGGGAAGGCAACTCTCAGGAGAAAGCGCCATTCCTGGGAGCAATATTGCAGCAGTGTCCCTGATAAGATACCTGTTCTTTAGTACGAAACGTGGGACGGAGTATGACCAATCTGAGGTCCAAGACGTTGCTGATCGGGCGTGAGGCACAAGTGTGTTTCACTATGACCTCGGAGTAATGGTTCACTATGGCAACGGAGTAATGGTTCACTATGACCACGGAGTAATGGGTCACTATGACCACGGAGTAATGGTTCACTATGACCACGGAGTAATAGTGTCCTTTTAGAGAGAGTGTCACTGGCTGGGCAGCCTCCCTCCTTGCTCGAGCAAAGGAGAGTTTTT
>WNGS01162477.1:42288-46356 GCA_020271785.1 Procambarus virginalis | reverse complement strand
TAAACGTTCCCGGATGTGTCACCGCCCCCAACCTCCCCCTGGCCACAATTTTGTTTCACAATCTGCCCAATTCACCTCTTTACATCCAAATATCACGAAAGATTGTGTTTAACAATCGTTCCTTCTTAACTTAAATTACAACATGGGCCGTCTGCAATCATTCCTGGGGGGGGAGGGGGTAAAAATGACTCTTGAGGCCGAGAAAGGACTGTTATTAGACGGCGATCATAACAATATACCCTGAGAGGTGCACCCAGCTTCTCATTGTATCTTCACCGAGTTTTCTCTCGTGCTGGACAGTGTCCTGGACTAAAGAATCATTGCGCAATTGGTCAGAAAGCTCTTGCCGTGGTCTTAATAACTCTTTAGACCTTGACAAACGATAACCCAAAGGAAACCACAGGCTTCCCTCGATGTCCAGTCGTCAGCGGGAGACTCAAGACTCTCGCGTGTTCGGATATCATATTGCATTGTTATCCATTGCAAAGGAATCGAACGAATCCTTGGAGTAAACAAATGGAAGATAAAGTTGGATGTCCTATTTTCTCCCATCCTGAACTCTAAACTGGGAGAACTGGGGTTCTCCTAAACCCACGTGGATTCAAGAGAACCCCAGGTTGTCATTCTTTTGACCATGTTGTGGCCTGGTCGTTTACAGCGTGCGTCTGAGAATACCAGCGCATAGGTTCGAATCTTCGTCACGGCTCCTGCTCCCATGATGAGACGCCCCGCTCCCACAGCTGGTGGCCCAAGATGAGACGCCCCACTCCCACAGCTGGTGGCCCAAGATGAGACGCCCCGCTCCCACAGCTGGTGGCCCAAGATGAGACGCCCCGCTCCCACAGCTGGTGGCCCAAGATGAGACGCTCCACTCCCACAGCTGGTGGCCCAAGATGAGACGCCCCGCTCCCACAGCTGGTGGCCCAAGATGAGACGCCCCACTCCCACAGCTGGTGGCCCAAGATGAGACGCCCCACTCCCACAGCTGGTGGCCCAAGATGAGACGCCCCGCTCCCACAGCTGGTGGCCCAAGATGAGACGCCCCACTCACACAGCTGGTGACCCAAGATGAGACGCCCCACTCCCACAGCTGGTGGCCCAAGATGAGACGCCCCACTCCCACAGCTGGTGGCCCAAGATGAGACGCCCCACTCCCACAGCTGGTGGCCCAAGATGAGACGCCCCACTCCCACAGCTGGTGGCCCAAGATGAGACGCCCCGCTCCCACAGCTGGTGGCCCAAGATGAGACGCCCCACTCCCACAGCTGGTGGCCCAAGATGAGACGCCCCACTCCCACAGCTGGTGACCCAAGATGAGACGCCCCACTCCCACAGCTGGTGGCCCAAGATGAGACGCCCCACTCCCACAGCTGGTGGCCCAAGATGAGACGCCCCACTCCCACAGCTGGTGGCCCAAGATGAGACGCCCCACTCCCACAGCTGGTGGCCCAAGATGAGACGCCCCACTCCCACAGCTGGTGGCCCAAGATGAGACGCCCCACTCCCACAGCTGGTGGCCCAAGATGAGACGCCCCGCTCCCACAGCTGGTGGCCCAAGATGAGACGCCCCACTCCCACAGCTGGTGGCCCAAGATGAGACGCCCCACTCCCACAGCTGGTGGCCCAAGATGAGACGCCCCACTCCCACAGCTGGTGGCCCAAGATGAGACGCCCCACTCCCACAGCTGGTGGCCCAAGATGAGACGCCCCACTCCCACAGCTGGTGGCCCAAGATGAGACGCCCCACTCCCACAGCTGGTGGCCCAAGATGAGACGCCCCACAATACACGATTCCACAGTCCGCCTGGTGTCAGCAAGGTGGACAGTCCGCCTGGTGTCAGCAAGGTGGACAGTCCGCCTGGTGTCAGCAAGGTGGACAGTCCGCCTGGTGTCAGCAAGGTGGGTACCCTCACCCTGGTGTCAGCAAGGTGGACAGTCCGCCTGGTGTCAGCAAGACGGACAGCCCGCCTGGTGTCAGCAAGGCGGACAGCCCGCCATAACTCTCCCTCCTCCCCCCCCCCCCCCACACACACTTTCTCTACTAACCCCGTCCCGTTCCTCCCCCTTCCCTCAACCGGAATTATCCGTCGTAACCGGATATTCGCTCATCCGGGGATGAGGGGCGTGAACTTCATACGGTAATTAGCTTCGACACTTAATGACTGCGGGCGTTAGCGTGGGCGGCGCCTGCTGATTGGTGCGTCTGTAGGGTCAAAGAAAGCGAGGGGGGGGGGGGAGGTGGTGAGGGGGGTGAACAGCTTCATTACAGCTCCAAGCGGTCATGCACGGATGCCAGACGGAGGTTCGAGCCCCAGGCAGAGCTCCACTGCGGTAATGGTGTGACTGGCCTGTCATAAGAGAGAAAATATCCTTCCTGAAAGTTTTATTTCCAAATATGACCACGCACATTCACTGTCGATGGCTGGAAAGGCGGGGTCTGGGAGCTACACCACACAAACGTTATTATATATTTCATCAGTTAGTTGACAGTTGAGAGGCGGGACCAAAGAGCCAGAGCTCAACCCCCGCAAGCACAACTAGGTGAGTACACTGATAATTAATTAATTTATTAATTAATTCTCAACTTTCTAAAGAGGTGTTGTGAAAACTAGAGGCAGGAGCACCGCCTGTTCTACCTGTTCTTACCTGTTCTTACCTGTTCTACGTGTTCTTACCTGTTCTACCTGTCCTAACTGTTCTACGTGTTCTTACCTGTTCTACGTGTTCTTACCTGTTCTACCTGTTCTTACCTGTTCTACCTGTTCTTACCTGTTCTTACCTGTTCTACCTGTTCTTACCTGTTCTACGTGTTCTTACCTGTTCTACGTGTTCTTACCTGTTCTTACCTGTTCTACGTGTTCTTACCTGTTCTACGTGTTCTTACCTGTTCTACCTGTCCTAACTGTTCTACAGGCAGTACGGATGTCCAGCAACCGGAGAGGAAGGCTGTATCCTGTTTGGCTAACCCATTAGACCTGGTCGAGGACCGGGCCGCGGGGCCGTTGAGCCCCGACATCATTCCAAGATGAGGTACCCATACACTCTTCTTGTTGTTGATAGTAGGAACAGTTAGCATGAAGGGTTTGTCCTGCCGATGACTGCACCAGTACACATGTTGGGAGAGGCGTTAATGTTGACGATGATAGAGTTCCAAAGGTGCTTGTTGTGTTGTGGTGTTGTTAGAGGAGCGGTGACTACAACAGAGGTGTATGTTGTAGGGAGACTTCATGGCGTCAGGTGATCCTTGGTTCTGCGACGAGGCAGTTGTTGTCTGTGTTTAGCTGTTGGTGGCGCCAGGTATACATGTGGCGCGGGTCAGATGTGGCCCAATTTGTTGGTCGACGGGAGATATTTAGCCAGTGCTTTGACTATTTGGTATTTGTCTTGTAACGAGTGGTCACCGCCTCCTGATATATGCTCGATGGTGAAGGGTATTTTAAGTGAGATAAAGACTCGTTTGAAATTTACTCTGGCACTATGATGTCGGAAGCAGTGAAGGAGATAGTGTTCGACTGTTTCAGGCAGCTGACAGTGAGTACAGAGTTCGTTGATGTCTGTTCTGTACTTAGAGCTGTGTGCTGCTAGTTTGGTATGTCCCAGCCTTAATCTGGTCATCGTTACGTCAATTTCTCTGCTTTTATATCTGACATGTTTCCAAGTTCCCCATTTCTTTTTAATGGACCCATAGTGCAAAGGTGAACATCACGTTTTCCATTTCGTCGCAAAATCTTGGGTGCTGATATCTCTGAAGGCTCTTTACGCGCAACATGGGGAACTGGATGACGGGTATTGTGAGGTGTGTTGTGCATTGCTTTGGCTAGTTGATCTACTAGTTCATTATGGAGAATACCACACTGCGCTGGGACCCGTTGGATAGAGGTATCATAACCATTCAATCGATGTTCATGAAGAAGTTGAAGACATGGGTAAACAAACTCCTTACACGTTGTTGAAGAGTATGTAATCGCTTGACTCGCACTCTTGGAGTCACTGCAGATTGTTTATGTCCCAACCGGTAATGTGGTTATTTGGAGAGCTTGATATAAGTCATATAATTGAGCTGTGAAA
>WNGS01162477.1:34788-37288 GCA_020271785.1 Procambarus virginalis | reverse complement strand
ATAGAGTCAGAGAAAAATGAAGCTAAAAAAACAAATTTAAATATCACTAGGCCTAGAATAGCACACATGTACTTTATTAGGCTCCAGATAGCGGGAATTTGGCCTAGGAAAATTAGGTTACGTTATGATAGCAGGCGGGCTGTCCGCCACGCTGACACAATGTTATGATAGCAGGCGGGCTGTCCGCCTTGCTGACACAATGTTATGATAGCAGGCGGGCTGTCCGCCTTGCTGACACGATGTTATGATAGCAGGCGGGTTGTCCGCCTTGCTGACACAATGTTATGATAGCAGGCGGGCTGTCCGCCTCGCTGACACGATGTTATGATAGCAGGCGGGCTGTCCGCCTCGCTGACACGATGTTATGATAGCAGGCGGGCTGTCCGCCTTGCCGACACGATGTTATGATAGCAGGCGGGCTGTCCGCCTCGCTGACACGATGTTATGATAGCAGGCGGGCTGTCCGCCTTGCTGACACGATGTTATGATAGCAGGCGGGCTGTCCGCCTTGCTGACACGATGTTATGATAGCAGGCGGGCTGTCCGCCTTGCTGACACTTAATAAATCCTCAAATATCTGAACCGACAAATCATCAGCGATCTATACACACCCAGAAACCGCATTTTGACCGCGAAAATGAGAATGCGTGACATAATACAGATGCCAAATTCGCGCGCATTATAAACCCAGTTCGGCGGCATTCCAGGAGCGCGATTGGCGGAGGCTAAGTGACGGCTGTAGTTCGCTGGTGATTGTGGTGATAAGACATCAAAGCATGGACCCAATTAGGTCACGGGTCGTTAGTTAGTCACCCCCCCCCCCCCCTGTGTGGCGTGACACAGGTGTCCCTGCACGCACACGCAGCCTCGTTAATCACCACACACCTGACCTTTTGTCGCCTGGAACACTTGCGGGTAATATGAAGCGTTTGGGCGTGATCATTGAACCATCCGCGGGTGACAGGTTATAAACTGTGCTCGCTCTGTGATTACAGCGCACGCACACGCGCGTGTAATTGTCACGACCTTTAACAGTCATGTCATGTTAATGACATGACCGAGGATCGTTAGGACACGGTAGAGCAGTACGGAAATGACATGACGACAATGATATGACATGAATACAAGCATGATCTATTTCCCTATCATACCTGCTTTTAAAGTTGTGATTTGAGTTGGCTTCTAGAACTTGTGTGTGTACTCACCTAGTTGTACTTGCGGGGGTTGAGCTCTGGCTCTTTGGTCCCGCCTCTCAACCGTCAATCAACAGGTGTACAGTTCCTGAGCCTATTGGGCTCTATCATATCTACACTTGAAACTGTGTATGGAGTCAGCCTCCACCACATCGCTTCCTGAATGCATTCCATTTGTCAACACTCTGACACTAAAAAAGTTCTTTCTAAGTCTCTGTGGCTCATTTGGGACTCATTTCCACCTGTGTCCCCTTGTTCGTGTCCCTGTCGTGTTAAAATCAGCCTGTCTTTACACGCTGTCGATTCCCTTGAGAATGCTTGATGATGGTGATCATGTCTCCCAGAGCTCTTCTGTCTACAGGCGTGTGTGTATGTGATCCTCATCCTCCCTCCTCACTCTCATCGTAGGAAAAATATTCAGAACACTAATGACTGAACTAACAAGAGGATGAACGACCTAGTAAGGTAGTTGTGACGAATCAAACGATGCCAAATATGCTCTATTGGAGGCTGGTATCCTAGCCTTTCCGCTAGGGCTCCTAGCCTACCTGCTAGGGCTCCTAGCCTGGCTGCTAGGGCTCCTAGCCTACCTGCTAGGGTTCCTAGCCTTCCTGCTAGGGCTCCTAGCCTACCTGCTAGGGCTCCTAGCCTGCCTGCTAGGGCTCCTAGCCTACCTGCTAGGGCTCCTAGCCTACCTGCTAGGGCTCCTAGCCTACCTGCTAGGGCTCCTAGCCTACCTGCTAGGGCTCCTAGCCTACCTGCTAGGCCTCCTAGCCTACCTGCTAGGGCTCCTAGCCTACCTGCTAGGCCTCCTAGTTTTCCTGCTAGGCCTCCTAGCCTACCTGCTAGGGCTCCTAGCCTACCTGCTAGGCCTCCTAGTTTTCCTGCTAGGCCTCCTAGCCTACCTGCTAGGGCTCCTAGCCTACCTGCTAGGGCTCCTAGCCTACCTGCTAGGCCTCCTAGCCTTCCTGCTAGGCCTCCTAGCCTACCTGCTAGGGCTCCTAGCCTACCTGCTAGGGCTCCTAGCCTACCTGCTAGGGCTCCTAGCCTACCTGCTAGGGCTCCTAGCCTTCGTGCTAGGCCTCCTCCTAGCTCCCATCCTAGCATCATTTCCAGCACTCTTGCTACCGTCAATCCTAGCACGCGTCCTAGCGCGCCCTCCTAGCACAATGTCTCGACCACCACTAACATTTTTATGTAGTTTCCTAGGCGGTCTTCCTAGCCCCTACCCTAGCCCCTACCCTAGCACCTTCCCTAGCCCCTACCCTAGCACCTTCCCTAGCACCTACCCTAGCACCCTCCCTAGC
>WNGS01162475.1:68967-90757 GCA_020271785.1 Procambarus virginalis | reverse complement strand
TTCCATAACATGGCAGTTTTATTAACATTGTAATTCCATTTGCCAAGTGGACGAGCTCCCATGTACTTATATTCTGTCCAGGTCATCTTGACAGGGCAGACAATCATCTAAGTTTTTCTCCTTCTATTATCTTAGCATCATCACAAACAAAACAGTTCATATAAATTCTGTATACCACTGGTAGATCCATTTATGCTAGACCATATATAACATCACTGGTGCAAGAATGTAAACCCTGTGTACTCCCGTATGGTGCACCTTTCTCCTCCATTCCGATACATTGCCTCTGATCACTGCCCTCACTTATTTCTATCAGTCAGAAAATTTTCATCCAGTTAGAAGCTTACCGTCGTTCACCCCCTCCAATATTTTCCGTTTCCAGAACAACCTCTTATGTGACTCTGTCGAAAGCCTTTTTATAGGTCCAGATAGATGCAGTCAACCCAACCATCTCTTCCTGTAATATCTTGTGCTCTTCCCCCCGGTAATAGAAACTGAGAAATTCGCATACACAGGATCTTCCAGATCGAAATTCGAAAACCATACTGTCTGTCTGATATTATATCATTTCTCTCCAGGTGTTCTACCCATTTAGTTTTAATTATTTTTTCCAATATTTTGACTATTACACTTGTCAATGATACCGGTCTATAGTTAAGGGGGTCTTCCCTGCTTCCACTTTTGTAGATTGGAACTATGTTAGCCTTTTTCCACACATCAGCTACAACTCCTGTAAACAGGGATGCCTGAAAAATCAGTTGAAGAGGAATGCTGAGCTCAGGTGCACATTCTCTCAGAACCCATGGCGAAACTCCATCTGGACCAACTGCTTTGTTCTTATTTAGCTCCTTGAGCATTTTTTCCACTTCGTCTCTAGACACCTCTATGTGCTCTATGTTGTTCTCTGGAATTCTTATTGTATCTGGTTCCCTGAAGATTTCATTTTGTACACACACACTTTGGAACTTTTCGTTTAATGTTTCACACATTTCCTTTTCATTTTCCGTGAATCTATTTCCCATTTTCAATCTCTGAATGTTATCCTTTACCTGCAATTTGTTGTTTATGAATTTATAGAATAGACCTGGTTCTGTATTACATTTGTCTGCAATCCCTTTTTCAAAATTTCTTTCTGCCTCTCTCCTCACTGCCGTGTAGTTATTTCTCGCATCTTCGTATCGCTGGTATGTTTGGGGGTTTGGCCTCTTCCTGTATTGATTCCATTTTTGTGACTTTTGGTCTTTGGCCCTCTCGCACTTTCTGTGCGAGAGGGTAAAAAGCGGTAACCTTGACGCCCAACAACAAACCCGAGTCAGTCCCTGAACCCCGGATGAATCGGGAAGTGCCAATAAGCGTCCTGGAGGTCCAGGGACACCATCCAAGCACCCGGCTCCAACAGGAGTCGAACCTGGGACAGCGTAGTCATCTGAAAGGAGGGGCTAAACCCAGGAGTTCAGATGGGACAAGTCCAGAATGAACCATAGGTTTACACAGTCCCGTTTCGGTATTGGGAACAGACGGAAAACCCATCTGAGGGACGTCGTTGTTTCAACCATGCCCAAGCAAACCCAATCAAAGATGACCCGACAGAGCGCAGGGGAAGAGGCCTGTCCCGCCAGCCCCGAACCTCCCGAAGGAGGAGGGGCCACCCAACGCCACTGCAGGCCGAAAGAAACGACCCGAAACGTCCACAAATTGTGGGACCAAATGTGAGCGAATAGCGCAAGCCTCCCGCTCATCAATATCAATGGGGCAAACAGCACAAGCCTCCCCCCCCCCATCGCCCCTTCAATGGGGCGAACAGCGAACGGGCCGGCGCCCATTACAAGACCCAGAATCTCACACAGAGCGACCACCGCGCCAACCAGATGAAGGTGGGACCAAAGGCGGCGCCGAACCTGAACCGGGCACCTGTGGCCTACCATGATGAGAGTAACCCGAGCCCTGGCACAACCCTTCCGGGAAGGTCCCCTTCCCCCCTCCCCCCGGGCCCCCGGAGAACCAACAAGTCAGACATAGGCCGACAAGTAGCCTAAGTAGCCTGAATATACTGCGCTACGGCAGAATCCTCAACAAGCAGAGAACAAAATGGCAAAGACAACCCAAGAGCTTGGGCCCAGTCCGATTCCAGGGAGGAGGTAAACACCACCTGCTGACAAGCGAGCCGGGAAGCATAGAACATGGAAACCGCATCCCGTAGGATCGGCACAAACAGCTTCAGCAAGGCAGCCGACGAGTGGGCCACCGAGCCTAAGGCACCGGACCCTGGGACGGCCCCGAGCGACCCTATATCCTCCTCAAACCAGTCCGAAGACAGCTCCAGGAGGGAAAAGAAACGTAAGGCCGAAGCCAAAAGGCCACTGGCGCGCATGTCCTCAGCAACTGCGTAGTCGAGAGGGAGGGAACCTGCACATGGAGCTGCACCATGCCCACGTCCCGGGGAAGGGCAGGGGCAAACAAGTACTCATTGAGGTGCTCCAGATCACCCCCCAGGAAAACCTGAACCACTGACGCAGCCTCGTGCCACTTAAGCGTGCGGGTATGGCAGAATGAATGCAAGCCTTCAACACAAAGACAAGACAGTCCGCTAGCCAGGGCGACTCCGGAACCTCGTAACAGACCCAGAAAGGGAACGAAGTCCCAAATCTGAATGAAGACAGATCCATCACTGAGGCATAATCCGGGTCACGCAGAAGGTAAGCCACAAGGGCTGCCTGCACTGCAGAAGGTTGGATGCGAGAAGCTGAAAACCTCCAGGAAGGACGGAACCGACGCACCCAGGGGGACATGGAACCGAACCCGGTGAGGGGCAGACACCAAATCCAATTTGTACGCAGAGGGGGGGAAAGGAAAACCCTACCCGCTCAGAGGGTGGAAAAAACCAGGCGGGGTCCAGCGGGCCCCAAGGCCCCAAGCCAGCCCCTCCCCCACCCCAGAATTCTCCTCCGCAGGACCCGGGGCCGAGTCATCTCCCAAACCACTGGCCGGCACAGGGGCTAGCCCCCACAGTGTAACCAATAACAATATATATGAACAAAATAAGGTTACATGAAGATGCATGCAAAGTGGAAAATCAACATATCACAGACAATACCCAACACTCATCCAAAAATTGAAAACCAGTGATTGGCTGACGGTGTCGCTAGACCGTATAATCCCTCCTGTAGAGCGTAGGCTTTACAGTGGCAAGACACAACTTATCCGTGTAAAATTCTGGGAGCATCGCCAATGGATTATGTCCTAAGGTACGTATGCAGTAGGATAAGATTAGGCGGAGAGTAGAGGTGAAGGCGGCGGCACTCCGAGTCACCCTACACCCGTATTTAGGGAAGAGAACTAGGAATTTTCCCTATATAGAAAATCCAGAACTTTTCAAATATTTAGGGGGGCTATGACTGAAGAGAGAAAAGTAGCTAGTGCGGCATATTACCCGTGAGTAAGGTCGCAAAACACCAACACATGTTTACACCGTCCATAAACAAAACACTCCCCCTTGGGCCATGCTCAGGATGCATGAGGTCTGAGCTGGCTCCACCTTTCTGTCGGGGAGGGTATCTTGAGGTTATCTTGAGATGATTTCAGGGCTTAGCATCCCAGTGGCCTGGTCCTCGACCAGGTCTCCTATTTGTTACACCCCTCCCCCCCTCAGGAAGCAGCCCGCAGCAGCTGTCTAACTCCCAGGTACCAATTTACTGCTAGGTAACAGGGGCATCAGGATGAAAGAAAATTTTGCTCGTTTGTCTCTGCCTCCACCTGGGATTGAACCCGGAACCCCAGGACTACGAATTCGAAGCACTGTCCATTCAGCTGTCAGGCGCCCCTAATGCCTAGGCCTAGGATAGGGTATCCGACAATGTTTATTTAACTATTATTGTTACTGCCGAGACAGATTACGGAGAGAAGATGTGAGTATAAAATAATTAGATATAGTACTGAAAGACGACAAGTGGTACAGAAGAGGACCAATGAGGCCTAGAAAGGATAGGAGGTAATCCTCAACGGAAATCGACAGATTTCTCGATAACTCACCGAAGCATATATGGGCCCATTAGTATACGTAACCAAGGGTCATGCAGGATCCTAAGACGTTTCTTACACGATTGTGACATGATGTAGGAGAATACATGTCCCAGATAAGAATGTCGAGAAAGTGGGTAAAACTATCCATAGGAAGGACGGAAGCGACGGACCTGAAGGGGCATGGAACCGAACCCGGGGACGGGCCAACACCAAAACTAACTCGTACGCAGAGGGGAGAAAGGGAAAACCCCACTCCTTGTAACAGAAAGCCCCGCTCAGAGGGTTGGAAAACCCAGGCAGGGTCCAACAGAGCCCAAGGTCCCCAAGTCAGCTCCTCCCCAACCCTGGGAACCTCCACAGAAGGCCCCGGGGGGCGAGTCATCCTCCAAAGCCCCTGCCTCACAAGAAAAAGCCGGGGCAGCCAGAAATGCAGGAAGAGAAGAGGCCCACTGGTCAGATCCCGGCGTTATGGCTGGAGGAAAAGACTCGAATGCCTCCGTCACCACCCCAGAAGGGGCAACCCCCAAAACTGCCCAAGACTCAGAAACCTCGAAACCCCGCCCCGATCCCAAAGCTCCCAGATGCTTCAGAGCTGGAAGCAAGAGGGGAGGGGGGAACAATGAGGGGGTGCGGACAGTACCAAGGCTGAAGCGACCAACACCCCCAAATCCGGATCCCTATAAGCAAAGCAGGGCAGCCTCAGGGCATCCGGAAAAACAACCAACCTAGCACATTGCAGCAACCTATACCTAGCATGCAACGCCTGAGCTGCCTGCACCCGAATAATGTCATCAGTGGATTGGGTGAATTGAGTCACAAACAAGCAACAATGCTCGCAGGACTCTGGGTCGAAGGTGTCACTGACCCAACAGGCAGCATGATGGAGGCAAAAACAATGAGCATTGCCCTGAGACAAGGGGACAGAGCAACCCCTCAAACTCGCACAAGGCGAGAGGGAACCCAGGGGTTGCATCCATCGGACCCCGTGCCCCCCGCAGGGATTCCCAGAGCCCTTTGACTAGTATCACTAAGGGTAAGCCCAGGCAAGGTACTGCTAACTAGCACCCAAAGCTACCAAACAAACTGCTAAAACTGAACCCGCTGGGATGTGTTCACTCATGGGGGCCAAGCAGGAGGTACCACCGAACACCGGAGGTCAAGACCCAATAAAACAGGGGCAAGGGACACAAAGGCAGACTCCCCCACCAGGCAAAAACAAAAACGAAAAGAAAAAACCCACAAAAGGACAACGTACCCAAGAGGAACAGAGTCGGCTGCTGTAATAGGTGAAAACTAGCTGTGCAGTACCCCGTGCCCCTACCAGTGCAAAAACTACCACTTACCCCCAAGGTAAACAAGGGAGGAAACCCCCCAACACACTCGGGACGGTCAATCACCAAGCGGAAAAAGACCAACAGAGGTACACCCCCAAGGTGACTTGTGGAAGATAACCTCAAGCCCCAAGGGCAGTACTTACAGGGCACTTAGGGAAGGGAACCCCTAAGGACATGTAGCCCGAGTACCTGTGAATATTACTCCCAGCTCGCACCCCACTGTAAGAACAGTACTGGATGCAAGGCCCAGCACAACACAGAAAGAATCTGGAGCTGGAGCCACACGACTGAGCCACAATAACATCAGATGAGAACTGGAGGGTGGATCGCCAGTGCAGTGGGTCTGGGGTTCCCCCTTCTCCATCCCGGGGAGAGGGGAGATGCACAGATATGCGGTGCAGCACGTGTGATGTCGTGCTCGTTTTCAGTTCGGGAGTTCTGTCCACTCATTAGTCTTCTTTAGTTTTTTTTAACCAAAATAAGGGTTTGTTTTGAGGCGCTTACCTTTCTGGGTGCCTGGCCCGGTCGATTGCAGAAATAGAATGTTTCTAATCCCATGTGCATTTCTATAGCCCATTGCTCCTCGTGCCTCTCTGAGGGGGGGCCAGGTCCTGGCTTGTGGTTTGCGGTAGGCCTAGAACCCCATTCACACTGACTGATGCCAAAGTCTAATGATATACATATTAGCCTGGATAGCTCCGGGGAGCCGAAGAGGCTCCCCCTAGAAATAATTACATGTGTTATGAATAAAATATGAGAAGTAACAAGAAACTATGCTAGGTGGATAAAGTTGCCTAGTGAATGTTTATCATGTTTTCACCTGCCAAACTCGTTATACACCTTTGCTAATGAAGACATGAGTTGCTACTGTGGATAATATGTAAGAGTTAGTGTTGATTCACCATGATAATGTTTAGGTTGGAAGGTATGTTGAATGAATGGGTATAAGACTGAATATTTTATGAAACTTTATGGGCAAAGCATCCTTGGTCACTCCCATGCTCTTCTTGTCTCATGTCCAAGGATGATAAGGCACTTTTTAATTGGTCTTGTTGCCTAGATGAGGAGATAAGTTTAACCCACCACCAAAAAGACCTTACTCTTAACAAATAGACCAAAAAACAGCGTTGAATGTAATGAAACGCCATTTTCTGGGCGAGACCTGGAGGCTCCCCAGAGCTATCCATGACTGATATAGATACCCTAACTATTTTGCATCAGTCGATGAAGTGGAGTTCTAGGCCTACTGGGGACCACAAGCCAAAACCTGGCCTCCTCACAGAGGCACGGGCAGCAATGGCCCATAGAAATGCACATGGAGCACATGGAGCACATGGATAAAAAAAGCGATTTCGAGCATTCTATATCTGCCATCAACCCGGACAGGAACCCAGAAAGGTAAGTGCCACAAAACAAACCCCTATTCTGGTTAACAACGAAAATTGGCAAATGAGTGGACAGAACTCCCCAAAAGAAAAACAAGCAAACAAGCATGATGTCACACAAGCCGCACCGCATGTCTGCACAGCTCCCCCTCCCAGGGCGAGGGAAGGGGGAGCCCCAGATCCTTGCGCCAGCAATCCCTGCCCCAGTTCTGAGGCTGGATATCAAAAACCGCCGACTAGAAGGAGGGAGGGATGCCTGGGAGACTGCGGGACTCACCCAGAAAATGGCGTTTCATTACATTCAACTCTGGTTTTCAGGGGGGGGGGGCCCTACGGCTCCCCGGAGCTACTTCACCAAAGACAACAAAAGAAAAAGGGGACTTACCCGGGAGGCGGTCGGAGCTCCACTCCTCAACTCAAAGTTGAGACAACAGGCTGCAACCGCCGACCCTAAGTAACACAGGCCCGACTGCGGCCAGGAACGTTCACAAGGTAGCATGCAGCCAGGACCCTGGTCGACCGCCAAAAACCCTGTGCCCGAATGTCACCCCAAGACATATTGCCAAAGATTGCAGCAAGAGCAGCAAACATTTGAACATCATGGGCACGGGGATAGATCGCAGGCTGGCTGGATGTAATGACCCTGCGAACAACCTGAGAGACCCAAACATGCGAACAGGAAAGAAGGGAAACCGGATCAACCCAAAGCGCATCCATGGACACAGAAGCCGTGGCGCGCAGATAACGGCGGAGGGCCACAACCGGACACAACACATGATGAACTCCTGGCCTGACAAACCAAGCATCAACATCCCAAGGACCACTCCGGAAGGCAGCAGTTTCATTCTTCACCAGAAAAGAGGGAGACGGCTGCAAACGGACATACCATGGATGTGACCATGACCAAAGGAGCAAAAGCTCCTACGCCAAAGAATAGCACGAAGCTCCCCCACATGACCCCCAGAGGCAAATGCCAACAGAAAAAAAGCCTTAGCAAAACATTTCCGAACCGAAGGGGCCACAACAAACTGAGGAGAAGAATGATAGGAGAGCACCATGTCCAAAGACCAGGACGGATCAGGTGACGCCTGAGCAAGCCGGAGGTGAAACAACACACGAGACCTGCTTGATACCTGCTTGATGGGGTTCTGGGAGTTCTTCCACTCCCCAAGCCTGGCCTGAGGACAGGCTTGACTTGTGAGAGTTTGGTCCACTAGGCTGTTGCTTGGAGCGGCCCACAGGCCCACATACCCATCACAGCCCAGTTGGTTTGGTACTCCTTGAAGAAAACAATCTAGTTTTCTCTTGAAGATGTCCATGGTTGTTCCGGCAATATTTTTTATGCTCGCTGGTAGGACGTTGAACAACCGCGGACCTCTGATGCTTATGCAGTGTTCTCTCTGATTGTGCCTATGGCACCTCTGCTCTTCACTGGTTTTATTCTGCATTTTCTTCCATATCGTTCACTCCAGTACATTGTTATTTTACTGTGCAGATTTGGGACCTGTCCCTCCACTATTTTCCATGCGTATATTATTTGGTCTCTCTCTCGTCTCCTTTCTAGTGAGTACATTTGGAGAGCTTTGAGATGATCCCAATAATTTAGAAGCTTTATCTTGTCTATGCGTGCCATATATGTTCTCTGTATTCCCTCTATTTCAGCAATCTCTCCTGCTCTGAAGGGGAAAGTGAGTACTGAGCAGTACTCAAGATGGGACAACACAAGTGATTTGAAGAGTACAGCCATTGTGATGGGATCTCTGGACTTGAAGGGTCTCGTAATCCATCCTATTAATTTTCTGGCTGACGCAATACTTGCTTGGTTATGCTTCCTAAACATTAGGTCGTCGGACATCATTATTCCCAAATCCTTGACATGCTGTTTTCCTACTATGGGCAGATTCGATTGTGTTTTGTACCCTGTATTATGTTTCAGATCCTCATTTTTGCCGTATCTGAGTACCTGGAATTTATCACCGTTAAACATCATGTTATTTTCTGCTGCCCAATCAAAAACTTCCAGGAAACTGAGGGAGACACGCTACACGAGGGGATTAGCTCATGACCTCAGGGAATACGATGTACTTGACTGCTGTAAACCCTCTCGACAGTGTAATATGTCTGCTCCATGGAAAGTACAGAAAATAGACGTCGAAATTGTACCCCTCAAGGTGAAAAAGATTCATCATGAACCGGGACAATTACGGTGTTTGTATGGAAGCATGATATCTCGGTTACCAAGAGGCAACAGTTTACATGTATATTGTGACGGGTCGGTGGCGGAGGATGGCAGGGCAGGGTGTGGTGTCCTAATAAGGGAATATACGGAGTTTGGGACTGTGGACAGGATAATTGAACTCCGGCTTTGTAATTATATATCATCCACACAAGCTGAACTGCAGGCCATTCTGGCGTGTTTGGAGGAAGTACGTCATGACGACAAAAATGTTTTTGTATTTGTCGATAGCCGAGGAGCACTTGAGTCCTTAAACAGTCGAAACCCAGTCTTCATCTCCATAGTTGAGGATTGTAAGAGAAGAATAACTGAGATACAGCTGAAAGGACATAGTGTGAAATTCATGTGGATTCCATCTCATGTTGGAATAGTGCTCAACGAGGTGGCGGATGACTTGGCCAAACGTGCCACATCAAAACCACAAGTTGACATTGAATGTGAATTCACAATGAGACAAATTAGAAGCAAAATCAGAAATATTCAGGCACAGGCATGAGCAAAGAGGAGAGATCTAATGTATGAGAGAAGTCAAACCATGCAACACTACATGTATGTGAGTCAAAACACCCATTTCACTTATGGTAAAAGGAGAAATGCTTGGAGTGACTCTGTGTACATGCGGCTCAGGCTTGGGTACAAATATTACTGGGAATATGGGATAGGTGTTCATGATAATGACACGAAGTGTAAACTATGTGGTACGTTAAGGTCTCACACCCTTGCCCATTATGTTCTTGATTGTCCGTTGATTAATGTATATAGAAACACTAAGATAAGGACTGTTCCTGAACAAATAGCCTGGATGTGTCACAACAGAAAGGTTGATGAAATTCTTGAGAGATATAAGAATTTTGCACCAAGACTGTAATATTTTGTTGAATTATCTGCATGTCTCTTGCAAATTGTCTATACAGTATACCTAGGTCATAAAAGTATTTGTGTACGTCTGATATCATACTACTTGTGAAGGAGGAAATGTATATGTTTATCTCTCAGAATGTTTGGTAATATGATTATTGTTTGTGATGTGTGTCTATGTATGTATTAACACGATGTACTGAACGGGGTGAGAATAGCTTGAGCTACCTCATCCCTTTGTGTGTATTTTACATCAATAAACTTATTTCAATTTCAATTTCAATTTCAATCAAAAACTTTGTTAATGTCTGTCTGTAGTTTTTCAATGTCTTCAGCAGAGGTAATTTTCATGCTGATTTTTGTATCATTTGCGAAGGATGACACGAAGCTGTGACTTGTATTTTTGTCTATATCTGATATGAGAATAAGGAACAGCAGTAGTGCAAGGACTGTACCTTGAGGTACGGAGCTTTTAACTGCGCTTGGACTTGATTTTACTTGATTGACTGTTACTCTTTGTGTTCTGTTCGACAGGAAAATGAGTATCTAGCATCCTACTTTACCAGTTATACCCATTGACTTCATTTTGTGTGCAATCACTCAATGGTCACAATTGTCGAATGCCTTTGCAAAGTCTGTGTATACAATATCTGCATTCCGTTTTTCTTCTAATGCCTCAGTGATTTTGTCATATGGTCAAGTAGCTGTGAGAGGCATGATCTTCCTGTTCTAAATCCATGTTGGCCTGGATTGTGGAGGTCATTGGTTTCCATGAATCTAGTGACCTGACTCCTGATCACTCTCTCAAATACTTTTATTATGTGGGACGTTAGTACAACTGGTCTATAATTCTTTGTCAATGCTTTGCTATCTCCCTTGTGTAGAGAGGCTATATGTCTGCTGCTTTCAGCGCATCTGGAATCTCTCCCATGTCCAAGTTCTTCCTCCACACTATACTGAGTGCCTGTGCTACTGGCACTTTGCATTTCTTTATAAATATTGAATTCCATGAGTCTGGACCCGGGGCTGATTGCATGGGCATATTGTCAATTTCTCTTTCAAAATCTGCTACGCTCATGTTGATATCAGTTATATTTACAGGTGTTTGGAAATCATTCAATCACATGAATCTTCACTGATACGAATAGGTCCATTAAGGCAGTGGTTTTCACTTTTGATTTAGCGTATGTGAAGAAATATTTTGGGTTTTTCTTTATTTCTTGAATTGCTTTCTGTTCTAGTTGCCTTTCTTCAGTCTGATAGGAATGCTTCACTAGGCCGACACAAAGAGGTCCACCTCTAGGCGCCCAAACGCCCGGCAGAACCAACTGAAGGAGTTGGCGTCGACCGTCCACTCTGTGGACAGGGGAACAAACCTGAACAGGCCGTCCACCAGGACTTTGGACACTCCCCTCGGATATGAACCGCCAGGAGAGCCAAACCCCAATAACTCAGCAGACGAGTCACCCGAAGCGACCAACCCCAAAGAGCCAAGGACCGCATCGAACCCCCTCAGTTCAGGCAATGAACCACCGGGGTGCATTCTGAATGGAGCTGGATCGTCGATCCGCGGGCAACTCGAACCCTCTGAAGCGCAAACCACACCGCCGTGATTTCCCACACCGTGCTATGGACTCGCCGGAAAGATGAACCCCCACCGCCCCTGGCCGGCCTGGTGAACACTGATCACAAAGCCCCAGCAGAGAGACGACGTGTCCGTGAACACACCGAGCGAGGGCTCAGGAAGGCGCCAAGGAACCGAACCCCGAAAAACCCAACACAGCAGCCAACAAAAAGCCGGGGGACGAACCCAGTGATCGCGAGAGAGGCGGAAGGGACGTCCCTGAAGGAACCAGAACAGCCTACGAAGCCAAACCTGACCCGGCGGGTAGACCAACATCGCAAAGTTCATGCTCCCGCACAGACCCTCGAGCAACCGCCGGGTGACCCAGGAGCCTCCCGGAAACAAGCACAGGTGAGAACGCAGCCGAAGGAGAGACGCCGGAGGAAGAGACAAGGAAGCGGTCCGAGAGTCTCACACAAGACCCAGCCAAGTCCGAACCTGGGAGGGAACCAGACGAGACTTCCTCCAGTTCACCAAGAACCCGAACCCAACGAGCTGGGAAAGTACCAAATCCATGACGTGCAGACATGCGGACCGACTGGGAGCCCAAACCAGCCAGTCGTCAAGGTAAGCCAACACCCAAACACCTAACTGACGCAGACAGGCCATCACGACCCAGGCAAGGCGTGTGAACATGCAAGGTGCCAGATTCAACCCGAAAGGGAGACAATAAAAGTGGTAACTCTGATGCCCCACAACAAAACCGAGCCAATCCCAGAAACCTAGATGAATAGGGACGTGCCAATACACGTTCGTGAGGTCCAGGGACACCATTCAAGCACCCGGCTCCAACAGAAGCCAGACCTAGGTGAGTGGTTATTCGAAACGAGGGTCAAGAAACCCAAGGGTTCAGACGTGACAAGTCCAGAATGAAACGCAGGTCTGCATAGTCCCGCTTCGGAACTGGAAACTGGCAGGAAACCCACCTGAGAGACGTCATCGTTTCGAGCACGCCCAAGCGCACCCACTCCAAAATGACCCGACAGAGCACAGGAGAGGAAGCCTTCCCCCATGTACATCATCAGCTGCCCTGCCGCTGATGTAATTTACACAGATTTCGCAAAAGCCTTTGATAAATGTGACCATGGTGTTATTGCACATAAAATGCGTTCAAAAGGAATTACCGGAAAAATAGGCAGATGGATCTACAATTTCCTGACTAACAGAACCCAATGTGTAATAGTCAATAAAATAAAATCCAGCCCATCAACCATTAAGAGCTCAGTCCCTCAGGGTACTGTGCTTGCTCCAGTACTTTCTCACATCCTCATACTGGACATAGACAAGAACACAACCTATAGCACTGTATCATCCTTTGCAGATGACACTAGGATATTCATGAGAGTAGGCAACATAGAGGACACGGCAAACCTCCAATCAGATGTAGATCAGGTCTTTCTATGGGCTACAGAAAATAATGTGGTGTTTAACGAAGATAAGTTCCAGCTCATGCGCTACGGAAAAAATTAAAATATAAAAACGGAAACCACGTACAAAACTCGGGCAAATCATAACATAGAACGAAAAGGCAATGTAAAGGATCTGGGTGTACTCATGTTGGAAGATCTTACCTCCAAAGAACACAATAAAGTAGCCGTCACAACTGCAAGAAAAATGACAGGTTGGATAACAAAAACTTTTCACACTAGAGATGCTGTACCAATGATGATACTTTTCAAAACGCTTGTGCTCTCTAGAGTGGAGTACTGCTGCACAATGACAGCCCCTTTCAAAGCTGGAGAAATTGCTGACCTGGAGAGCGTGCAGAGATCCTTTACTGCTAGAATCCACTCAGTAAAACATCTAAACTACTGGGACTGACTAAAGAGCCTAAATCTGTATTCCCTTGAGCGCAGGCGGGAGAGATACATAATAATCTATGCATGGAAAATAATTGAGGGGCTGGTCCCAAACCTGCACACAGAAATAACATCACATGAGACCAGAAGACATGGCAGGATGTGCAGAATACCCCCATTGAAAAGCAGAGGTGCAACAGGTACTCTGAGAGAGAACTCTATCAACATCAGAGGCCCGAGACTGTTCAACACGCTTCCGCTACATATAAGGGGCATAACTGGCCGACCCCTCACAGTGTTCAAGAGAGAACTTGACAAACACCTCCAAAAGATACCTGATCAACCAGGCTGTGACTCATATGTCAGGCTGCGAGCAGTTGCGTCCAACAGCCTGGTTGATCAGTCCAGCAACCAGGAGGCCTGGTCGACGACCGGGCCGTGGGGACGCTAAGCCCCGGAAGCACCTCAAGGTAACCTCAAGGTAACCCCATCAGCCCAGAACCCCCCCAAAGGAGGAGGAGCCACTCAACACCACTGCAGGCCGCGAGAAACGACCCGAAAAGCCCACAAATCGTGAGACCAGGCGTGAGCGATCAGAGCAAGCCTCCCCCACACCGCCCCGTCAATGGAGCAAACCGCGAAAGGGCCGCTGCCCCTTACGAAAACCCGACCTGTGCGCAGAGTGAACACCACGCCAACCAGGCACAAGCGTCATCACAGACGCCACCGGCACAGAACCCTACACCTGTGGCCTACCCCAACAAGCAGAACCGCGAGCCCTGGCACGACCCTGGAGGGAAGGCACCCCCCGCATCCCCCGGAGCACCAACAACTCAGACATAGGCGGCAAGTGGAAGAAGCCACCTGAATATAACGCTCAACAGCAGAGGCCTCAAAAAGCAGAGGACAAAAGGGAGAAGACAACCTAAGAATCAGGGCCCAAGCGGATTCCAAGGAGGAAGCGAGGACCACCTGTCGACACATGAAACGCGTAGCGAAAAAACACAGCAATGCCTCCCACAGGATCAGCACAGCAAAAGCAGCTTCAAAACAGGAGACGATGCCCGAGCAGCTAAGACTAAGGCACCAGACCCAGGAACGGCCCCAAGCGCCTCTACATCCTCCGCAAGCCAATCCGAACACAGCTCCAGAAGGGAAAAGAAACGCAGGACCGAAGCTAAAAAGCCACAAGCGCATAAGTCCTCAGCCACAAGTGCAGCCAACAGGGAAGGAACCTGCACATGAAGCTGGACCGCACCAACATCCTGCAAAAGGGCAGGAGTAAAAAGACACCTATTAAGATGATCAAAATTGCCCCGGGTAAACCTGGACCACCGTCAATGCTTCATGCTACTCAAACGTGTGGGTCAGACAGAACGATTTCCAAGCATCCAATGAAAACAAGGGGCAGTCTGCAAGCCAGGATGATCCCGGAACCTCATAACGCACCCAGTAAAGACACGACAATCCAAACCTGAAGGAAGAAGGATCCATTATGGAGGCGTACTCCGGGTCACGCAGGAGATAAGCCGAAATGGCTGATCGCACCCCAGGCGGTGAGATGCGGGGAGGTGTTCCATCACCTCCAGAAAGATGGAACCGAAGAATCCACAGGGACACGGAACCGAAATCGGGGGAGGAGCAGAACCCAAATCCAAATCGTACACTGAGGGGGAAAAGAAAACCCCACTCCTTTTAAACAGTAAGCCCCGCTTAGAAGGATGGAAAATCCTGGCGGGGGTCCAATGGAGCCCAAGACCCCAAGTCAGCTCCTCCCCAACCCCGGGAACTTCCACTCCAGGCCCCCGGGGCCTAGTCATCCTCCAAAGCCCCGGCCTCACAAGAAAGAACCGGGGCAGTCGAAAGAGCCGGAAGGGAAGAGGCCCAAAGGTCAGACCCTGGAGCATCAGTAGGAGGAACAGACTCAAATGCCTCTGCAGCCACCCCGGACGCGGCAACCCCCGAAACTGCCCAAGTCTCAGAAACCTCTAAACCCTGCCCGGACTCCGAAGCCCTCAGACGCTTAGGGGCTGGAAGCAGGGGGGGCGAATGAACCAACGAAGGGGAAGAACGAGGGGCGCAGACAGAACCAAGAACGAAGCAACCAACACCCCCAAGTCCGAGTCCCTATAGGTAAAGTGGGGCAACCTCGGGGCATCTAGGGAAGCGACAACCTGAGAGCATTGCAAAAACCTAAACCTAACCTGCAACCTGCATGCTGCCTGCACCCGATGCAAATCATCGTCAGTCTGGGTGAATTGAGTCACGAACAAGCAACACAGCTCGCAGGACTCAGGGTCAAATGTGTCACCGACCCAACAGGCAGCAGGACGGAGGCAAAAAACCTGTCGCCCTGAGACAAGGGGACAGAGCAACCCTCAAACTCACACTAAGCAAAAGGGGACGCAAGGGTCTCCTCCATCAGACCCGAGTGCCCCCGCTGCGTTTTCCAGGGCCCCTAGACTGGGTCTGCTAAGGGTTATCCCAGGCAGGGCACTGCTAACCAGCGCCCCAAACTACGAAGCAAACTGCTAAAAGCTGAACCAACGGGACGTGTCCACTCACGAGGGCGAAGCAGGGGGTGCCACCACACAAAATGACCCTGATATAAGTAGGGTGGGAAAACACAAGGCAGACCCCCCCCCCCACCAGGCAAAAACAAAAAAGAAAAGAAAAACCTCGCAAGTGGACAACGTACCCAGAGGGAACAGAGCCGGCCGCTGTTATAGGTGAAAACTAGCTACGCAATACCCTGTGCCCCACCAGTGCATTAACTACCACTTACCCCAAGGTAAACAAGGGAGGAAAACCCCAAACACTCGGGGCGGCCCAACGCCAAGCAGTGAAAGGCCAATAGAGGTAGACCCAAGGCGACTTATGGAAGAGAACCCCAAGCCCCAAGGGTGGTACTTACAGGGCACTCAGGGAAGAAGACCCTAAGCACATGCAGCCCGAGTACCTGAGAATAATACTTCCAGCTCACACGACCATTGTAAGAGCAGCACTGAAAAACAATGAACAGCACTGAGAGAAGACTGGAGCTGGAGCTACACGACCATGCACAATCCCATCAGCCAAGGAACTGGGGTGGGGTTCGCTGGCGAGAGGGTCTGGGGTTCCCCTTTCCCCCTCCCCCCTCCCGGGGAGAGGAGGAGCTGCACACACATGCGACGCGGCTCGTGTGACGTCATGCTTGTTTGCTCGTTTTTCTTTTGGGGAGTTCTGTCCAATTTTTTAACGATTTTCATTGTTAACCAGAATAAGGGTGGTGCTTACCTTTCTGGGTACCTGTCCTGGTCGATGGCAGATATAGAATGCTCCAAATCACCTGTGCATTTCTATGGGCCATTGCTCCCCCGTGCCTCTGAGGGGGCCAGGTTCTGGCCCGTGGTCCCAGGTAGGCCTAGAACTCCACCCACATCAACTGATGCAAAATAGTCAAGGTATCCATATCGGCCATGGATAGCTCCAGGGAGCCATAGGGGCTCCCCCCAGAAAACCAGCGTTGAATGTAATGAAACGGCCTTTCGGGTGGTTTTCCTCAGTGACCCCCTGAGGATAAGGCTCCTTAGTTAACACAAAGCCTAACATATACCACTAGGACCTTGAAAGTCTTAAACTTGAAACTTGAGGGGGTTTCGTATCCCTGCCCTGAAACTTGAGGGAAAAGGGCAGGGATACAAAGCCATCCCAAGGGAACATACCAAGAAGAGGCTTTATTATATATATTACACAAGATTTCTGGGATTATTCCCCCCTCAGTGGATCCCTGAGCTATCTCACCAAAGAGGACAAAGAAAACTATGACAAACTGGGGGAAGATGGAAGGAGTATTCAGCAATCCAAGGTGATGTGGTGCATACTCTGGCAGCAGTGCTTTGGCTCTGTGACGGTCGAGGTTTGGAGGTTGTCTAATCTGATGTGCTTACAAGTTTTGGGGTACTTCATATTCCAAAAAGTGAAATTACATCGTTACAAAGCTTTTCGTCATAGGATAATTCAGGAGTTCAAGACTCTGTTTGTGAAAGTGTCTGAGTGGTGAGTGAGCAAGGTGCTTCACTTAAGCCTTATTTCAGGCTCCCAAGACCTGGCGCACAATTACTTTGTGGTGCATGAAAGTCGATGGAAGCTGGTGCATGCATGTCCATCGGCTTGCATGCACCACCACACAGCAGTGTGCCAAGCCTTGGGAACCTGGAATGGGGCTTAAGTGAAGCGACCTGCTAGTTGCCAGGTCTAATGTCCATAAATGGCATTGGTAAGCACACATTTGGGCACTTGGCTGCATTCCCAGGACCTCAGGGATGAATATTGGCACATCCCTATCCATCTGGGGTCCGGGGGATTGCTAGGATTTGTTGTGGGACAACTTGCTTACCATTTCAGTTGCCTTCCATTCAGGTTCATCTGGCACCTCACAATTTTACACGTTTGACTCGGATCGTGGTGGTCCGTCTTCATCTGCTTGATCTTTAGGACTTGGCCTACCTTGATGATTGGTTGGTGTGGGCTCCTAGCCAGTCTGCTTGTCTGCTAGCCATGCTGAAGGGACCTGGCTCTTTTCCAGCTCGCCAGGTTCGGGTTCCTGGTGAACTGGTGTAAGTCCCAGATTGTTCTGTTCCGGGATCGGATTTGGCTGGGTTTTGTGTAGGTGCGTCCCTTTCTCCTCCTCCCATGGCTTCGTTTCTGTTGCAGTCCCACCTTCGGCTGTTTCTGTTAGGGTCCCAGGTCATTTGGTGGTTGCTCGAGCAGCTGTGCGGGTGCCTGAACTTTGCTCTTCTGGTTTATCCGCTGGGGCTGGGTTTGGCTTCTGAGGCTGTTCTGGTATCTAATGGCAGCCTCTTTTGCTGCTCTCATGTTCACTGGGTTCATTCACTGGTGTCCTTGCACCAGTTGCTGCGCCACCAACTTCCTCTAAGTTTTTCGGGGTTCGGTGTCATGGCGCCTTCTTCTTCCCTTGCATCATGTGTTCACGGATGCCTCGTTTCTTGGTTGGAGCTTTGTGACAAGTGCTCACCAGTCCGGCCGGGGGCTTTGGTGGCTGTCCTCATGTCGGGCTCACAGCACAGTGGCTGTGTGGCAAGCACTGCAGCAGATTCAGCTTTCTCGAAGCTCGGTGATCCGGCTCCATTCGGATTGCTCCCTAGTGGTTCATTGTCTCAACTGAGAGGGGAGGGTATCTTCAGTTCTTGGCTATTTGGGGCTGGTCGCTTCGGGTAGCTCTTCTGCCAAGTTCTCGGAGTTTAGATCTCCTCGCCGTTCACGTTTAAACAGTGTCAAACTTCCTAGCAGATGGTCTATTTCACTTCATTCCTCTTTGCACGGAGTGGACAGTCGATGACACTTCCTTCCTTAGGCTTTGCCGAACGTACAGGTGTCTGGAGATGGACTTCTTCGTGTCAGCATGGTCTCGGTGTCTCCCATTGTCTCTGGTGCCTTTTCTTGACTGCGAGGCCCTCGCAGTGGATGCTTTTCAGCACGACTGGTCGAGGTAGGGCTTCCTGTACTTCTTTTCCCCAGTGCAGCTGTTGCTCCAGGTTCTGGTTCGGCTCGAATTTTAATGGGGAAGAGTTGTTCTCCTGGTTGCATGGTGGCCAGCCCAGCCTTGGTTTCAGGTGCTGCTTGCTCGGTGTCTGACTCCAAGCATTTTTCTGTGGCTCCGCCTTTTTTAGCAGGTCGGGCCGGTGAGGTACCTCGCTAGATCTCCTTATTGGTTCACAATCTGCGTCCGATATTTCTGATGCATGTGTATTGTCATTTGTATGGTGATCAGGTAGCTTCTATGATGGTGTCCTATCTGTAGTCTTCGTCTCAGCGACAGTATGAAGTTTCTTGGTGGTCTTTCTGCCACTTTCTTACTCTTCGTCGGATTTCGTTGGTGTCGGACACCAACAAACCTAACTATTTTTAGGTGTTGCTTTCATTGGCCCTGGCCTCTGGGGGTCAGGTTGGGGAGCTTCACACTCTTCTCCAGCGCTGGGGGTTTTGCTTCTTCGGTACTCTTGTAGTTTTGTTCGTTTGCAACCACTAGGACGTTGGACATCTCCCGAATGTGAATGACCAGGAGAGCCAGATCCCGAGAATTCAGCAGACGAGTCACCCGAAGCGACCAGTCCCAAAGAGCCAAGGACCACATCGAACCCCCTTGGTTCAGGCATTGAACCACTAGGGAGCAGTCAAAATAGAGCCTGATCGTCGATCCGTGAGCGACCCGAACCTTCCAAAGCAACATCCATACCGCCGTGAACTCCCGCACTGTGCTGTAGATCCGACGGAAGGATGGACCCACCGCCCTTGGCCGGCCTGGTGAGCACTGGTCACAAAGCCCCAGCCCAGAGACAACGCATCTGTGAACACATCAAGCAAGGGCTCGGATAGGCACCAAGGCACTGAACATTGAAAACCAGAAGAGGAAGCCCGGCGACATAAGGTTCCCGGAAGTCGAACCCAGCGGTTGCGCGAGGCAGAAGGTACGTCCCCAAAGGAACGGGAACTGCCGACAAAACCCAACCCGACCCAGCAGGTAAACCACCACGGCAACGTTCAGTCTCCCACACAAGCCCTCGAGCAACTGCCAAGTGACCCAGGAGTGCCCCCAGAAACATGCAAAGGTAGGAGCACAGTTGAAGCAGAAACTCCAGCGGGAGAGACAAGAAAGCAGTCCAAGAGTCCCACACAAGACCCAACCAAGTTTGAACCTGAGAGGGAACCAGATGGGACTTCTGCCCGTTCACTAGGAACACAAACCCGGGGAGCTGGGAAAGAACCAGATCCCTGGCGAGCAGACATGTGGACTGGCTGGGAGCCCAGACCAGCCAGTTATTGAGGTACACCAGCATCCCAAAGACCTAAGAGACGCAGATGGGCCACTATGACCCGGGTAAGGCATGTGAACACCCGAGGTGTCAGGTTCAACCCGAATTGGAGACAATGAAGTGGTAACCGAGATGCCCCACAACAAAAACGAGCCTGACCATTGTGACGGTGTTCCCACCCTTCTAATTCTCCCACGCCTGCTGTAAGAGTCATGTCCACTATTCCCGAGCGTTCTCTACATTGCAGGCAACAATTGAACATATGTGGGAGAGAACAGTATTCTCGAAGAGCCGAGAAATTTGCGTAAATGTAGTATTTTGTCCTGTGGGATAGGCCCTTTAGGAAGCCAATATGGCGCTGGCAAGTCTGTTCTCCCGCCAAAACTGTGTGACGTCAGTGGCGCCAGATTGGTCACCGTCAGCGACATGGCACTGGGAGCCAATGAAAACCAACTTTGGGAAAAGTGACGTCACATAGGCATAGGGGGTCCGCCCGTGTTGGCGCCAGGCGACATCAGTCTTTCACGACACGTCCGAGAGGTAGGACGCGCGATCGGTCATCCTGTCAGAGTGACGGATTTACCGAACTCCGGTGGATTTAAGCGTCTCCAGTTGTTGGCACGCACTCTGTGAGGTCTTCCTGTAACCCAGATGTGGCTTAGATAAGGAATTGACAGAATATTGAGCAACAAGTGCTCAGGGACAGGTGTGTTGCAAGAAGTGGGCCGGGCATCGACGTGTGTCGTCGTTGGCAGTTCACCAGTATAAGAGACAGCTTAGTGGCCGGGCCACCCACCGTGAGTGAACCGGTTGACAGCCTTGTCAACCAGGTTGAACGTGTGATCGACGATCCTGTCAAGTTTGACAGTAACCCCACCTTCGTGGAACCCTACGAGTCAACAGTTGGATGCAAGCACGTCGAGAAGTCTTCCCAAATACCTAGCGATATATCTAGACGACGAGGGAATTGACAGTGTTGTGAGCTTCAAGTGCTCTGAAGTCGGGTGCTGTGCGTGGGTCGTCCGGGACGGCTGATAACTTCAGTGACTTCGTAGTGGTGAGAGGCAGTTCCTCTGGGAGTACAGTGACAAGGACTAATTGGGAAACGTACGACGACCGCCGAGACGTAGGCTGGCTGCCGTAGTTGGGAGGAAAGTTGACGGCCAGGAGACCGACTTCAACCCTGCGACGTACTGTAGAGAAAGAAGCACGGACCTGCTGTGTACAGAAGCGGCGAGACGCGACATCCTAAGGCGTGGGGCTTGTGTTTCTGGATGAACGAGGCGAGAGCCTGGACCAGGAGCTACAACCCAACTGTCATCCTAGGATAGGTGAAGTAGGTGTTTACAGTTCCCTCCATTTCCCCTTTAGTTAGCTATATATATATTTTGTCAGGATATTTTATATGTCGTGAGCAAGTCTCACTTGAGTTTAAGTCACAGAGAGCACAGTATGTGGTGAGGCTACCCAGAGCGCTCACAGTATCAATTTACATATATATCTATGTGTGGTGTGTGCAAGCACCAAGATTCATCAGAGAATTTACTGTGACTATTATTATTGATTTGTGATTATTATTATTATATATATTGGTAGTGAACCAGATATTGGTGTATTGATCTCTATAATCTATTGATATAAATGCCTGTGGATTGATCTCTATAATCTATGATATAAATGCCTGTTGATTGATCTCTATAATCTATCAATATAAATGCC
>WNGS01162475.1:36696-48637 GCA_020271785.1 Procambarus virginalis | reverse complement strand
CGTCTGTTGATCTCCATAATCTATCTATTTCGAGTATAAATGCCTGTGTGTTGATCTTATGATCTATTGATATATATTCCTGAAATTTGATTAATGATTTCATATTACATGATTGTGTGCGGAATAATATAATATACGTGAAGCGATTGCCAGTGACCTATCTCCCCTGTGACGAGGACAGTATATATATAAAGAAGTATAGTTCAGTTGATCACGTGTGAGGTGTACATTCACTAGTATCATATTATTAAATGACATAGAGTAATCTTTTGGTATGTTGAAAAGTCACTGTGAGAGTATTGTGATTAAGATGTTGATCGTGAGGCCGGTGAAGTGGTGTATCGCAACCCATTGGAATCATATGTATGTCATGTGAATGTTAATTACAGTTTTTTGTGAGAAGTTAAATAAACGGGGTTCGCGACAATTAGAAAACAAGTACCTAGTCTCTTCCCACGATCGCGAGGGGCCCAGTCAGCTGACATTCTTACAGGTGACGCGTGCCGATCTTGCACATACTGAGTTGCGCTTCAGATTATTATGCTATGAGTGGAGCAATTGTCATATATTATTGCTGATACATTGATGCATATAGGTTTCTCGTTGTCTTTTAAGTAAAATACCAAAACTCTTTGGTGTTTGATATCATCCCCTCCATTTCTCCTTGTGACCGTGTGAGGATGTAAAGTAGAGTGACCTGCCTGATATTATCTTACTGGATTTGGCTCTTGCCACAATTACCCCTAACCACTGCAGTGTTACTGGACATCTAAATAAACCAGTTGGCGACCTTGAAGACTGTATAAGAGTTCGGTGTCCGGAGGGCCACAGATTGAGGGAACGATCTGTGATCCCACTCATCTTACAAATTCTAAGGCCTGGTTGTGAGATCGACTTGGATACTCTCCGAGGCCAGCAATGGAGCCTAGAGGATTTGAGTGGAAGACCCGCCGAACGACGGTGAGTAAGGGTTATTGTTGGAGCAACCATCTGGAAAGGAGATCCAGTCTACAGTCTATTGTTGCTTTAAACCCTTCTCTAACGAGAAACAAGGCTACAAGTAGCCCAACAGGGCTACAAGTAGCCCAACTCGGCGACAAGGACGAGGAGCCGACAGACGTTCCATAACGCGGGAAGTAGCGAAACACCTTCCCGAACCCTCGAGAACACGGAAGCCAAAACCAGTCCCGAAGGCACACAAAGGCGCAGGTGCACCCGAGACCAGGAGTCACGTAGAACCCCAAAACGGGGAAACATGACGAAAACACCGTCCCAAAGGGGGTGGGGGGAAACATCCACCCACAGGACGGAACCAACCGACTCAAAGGCCAAGGAACCGAGCCCGGGGAGGGGCTGACACCCAACAGCACGTACGGCGAGTGGGGAGGAAACCCTACTCCGCGTAACCACAAGCCCCGCCTAGAGGGGGAGAAAAACCCCCACGGGGTCCAACGGGGCCATTAAGGCCTCCCAAGTCAGCCCCTCCCCCCCCGGGAACCCACACGACAGGCCCCGGGCCGAGCCGTCCCCCCAAAGCCCCGGCCGTACCAGAAAACCGGGGCAGCCGTGAAAACACGAAGGAAGGGAGCCCACTGGCAGACTCTTACAACACGGCTGGAGGAACAGGCTCAAATGCCCCCGTCACTACCCCGGAAGGGGATTTCCCCGAGACTGCCCGAGTCTCAACACCAACAAACCCCGCCCTGAACCTACAGACGGTAAGGAACCGGATGCAGGCAGGAAGGGGAATCCAGGGGAAAAACAAGAACCAAAACGGGGCAGCCCCGGGGCTCCCGGGGAGTTACCACGAGAGCGTTGCCACCACCAAGGCTCAAGTGCAACGCCCCTGCTGCCCGCACCAGCTGTGCACAACTGGGTAAGCGAGCCACAACGAGCAACAAACTCGCAGGACTCTGGGTCGAAGGTGTCACCGACCCCACAGGCAGCAGACGGAGGCAAAACAGAGAGTCACCCAGAGACAAGGGTGAGCAACCCTCAAACTCGCTGGAAGCGAGGGGGGGGCTCTGGGGTCACATCCATCGGACCCTCGCGCCCCCAGGGGTTTCCCAGGGTCCCGAGCGTTTACTATAAGAGAACTCGCGCTCAGGTAATCCCAGGCAGGGTACTGCTAACCGGCACCCAAAACTACCAAACAACTTTCTAAGAGCTGAACCCCCGGGACGTGTACACTCACGGGGACCAAGCAGGGGGTACCACCAGAAAACTCAGAACACAAGGACACCAGGGGCAAGGACGAAGGCAGACCCCCCCACCAGGTAGATAAACAAAAAGAAAAAGAAAACCCCGCAAGAGGACAGCGTACCCAAGCGGAACAGAGCCGGCCGCTATGATTGGGAAAGACAAGCTGCACAGTACCCTGCGCCCCACCAGTGCAAAACTGCCCCTTACTCTAAGGCGAACAAGGGAGACAGAACACCCGAGCACACAAAGAGCGGCCGAAAACCAAGCAGTAAACGGCCTAGCAGGGGCAGACCCCAAGGAACTTGTGGAAGGTGGCCCCAAGTCCCAAGGGCAGTACTTACAGGGCACCTAGGGATGGGAACCCTAGGCGCATGCAGCCCGAGTACTGGAGAATCACTCCCGGCTCACGCACCACCTAGAAAAACAGACACCACACTCTAGGTACAGTGCTGAAAAAACCACTGGAGCCGGAGCACATAACCGGTGCCTATAGCATCAGCCGAAGAACTGATGGGTGGATAGCCGGCGTGGGAGGTCTGGGGCTCCCCCTTCCCCCTCCCGGGGAGGGGGGAGCTGCGCAGACAGCGGCGCGGTGACGTGTGACGTCATACTAGTTTGCTTGTTTTTCTGTTGGGGAGTTCTATCCACTAGTTTGGCTTTTGGTAGCAATTTTAACCAGAATAGGGGTTTGTTTTGGGGCGCTTACCTTTCTGGGTGCCTGTCCCGGTCGATGGCAGACATAGAATGCTTCCAATCACACGGGGGCTTCTATAGGCCATTGCTCCCCGTGCCTCTCTGAGGGGGCCCGGTTCTGGCCGTGGTCCCCGGTAGGCCTAAGAACTCCATACACATGACTGATGCCAAAGTCTGACATTAGCATATCAGCCTGGGATAGCTCCGGGGAGCCGACGGGGCTCCCCCCAGAAATGTTAATTGAAAGTTTCCTCTCCTAACCTTTTCGAGTAGGCCGGAGAACTCAAACAGAAAATGGGACAGTACGTCGCTTTTGTGAGTCGATTTCATTTCAAATTACGTCCACTTTTGGCCATAGCGCGCATACAAGCGAAGCGTCGTAATTTTTAAGAGGACGGGTTGTGTGGTCCCCTGGAAGGCAACAACTCCATGCACATTGACTGATGCCAGAAAGGTAAAATATATCCATATCAGCCTGGATAGTTCTGGGGAGCTAACGGGGCCCCCCCCCATAAAAAAAAAATTGTTTTATAAAAGTGTTCATTTGTGTTCCCTGACCATGGGGTAAAATAAAATTGTTTTACTTACAATGACGTAAATGAACCAAGAAGTTGGGCGATGACATCACGGATCTTGCTCGCTCTTGCATAGTGCGTCCTGGGAACGTTGCTCACGGCATTCAAGCAGCCAGTTGCCATGAATTTATTTTCGCTGCATTATTTACAGTATCTATGGCGTATTTTACAACCTTTTTTTTCACTAAAATGCTCAATATATTGTCACTTGATGTTGAATTATAATACATTATAATACAACTTGTGACAAAATACTTGTGACATTATAATACAATGTACAGTATTATAATGTCACAAGTATGTGCATACAAATGTTTTATTTTACAGGAAATATAAAATGTATTCTGCTTTTATTTTTCAATATATACACTCACTCGTTCAATATGTACATATTTGTGCACCATTATTCGACAATTAGTAGTCCTGGAGACAATGAGTAGCCCTGGTCGATGGCACGTATGATATACTTTAACCCTCAAACCGCTAGGGGCCCAAATGGAATTCACACCCACAGGCGCAAAAAAAAAATCCAAAAAATTCTTTCGTCTTATAGAATTGTTTATTTTTGTTCCCTGATCACGGAAAAAATAACAAAAAAATCGTAGGTAGCATATTTTAGCCGCAGTAGGGTAGGGAAGTGTGGCAAAAAAGGGGCGTTGGCAGAGCCTTCGCCAGACGAGGTGTACTCCGCCCGAGCTGTCAGACGGCAGTTGCCACAAATATATTATTTCCTAATTATTTCAATGTCTCTGATTGATTTTTTGTTAGTTTTTTTGCAGTAATATTATTCCATACAGTGAATTGTGGTATATTTATATTATAAAATGTGTGAACCATCGCTGTACTCAAAATTATGGTGTGCATATAAGTGATTCAATTATTATGTTCATAAAACAATAAACAAATAGTTTTGCTGTTGTTACACTATATACACAGGTTATATATAAGTATCTGCATGTTTTGTTCACCATAACGAACTACTAAGTTGGTCTTGTGAGTCAAAAAGCAACGAGGAGTGGCCGCCACACACCAGCGAGCCACTCACTGCCACGCCCTCCCTCAACACCACCTCACTCACCCTCATTTACCTCCCACAATACTGTTTTTGCATTTATTCACTATACACAGACGTTATATATACGTATTTACATGTTTTGTTCACCATAACTGTACATCTAAGCTTGTATGGTGAGTAAACGCACAAAGACGTAGCTACTCCACAGTCAGCTGATCGGCGGCCACCCTCAAGGCCACACGCACTAATATTTCTCCTCCAACAATATTGGTTGTGGTGTTATTATGCTATATACACACATTATATATAAGTATCTACCTGTTTTATTCACCATACTTGTACAAATAAGCTGGTATGGTGCCCAAAGACCCTTTGTGGTCACAGGTAAACAACACGATAATTCCTGCAGACGACGTTCCTCTCACCAAAATGGCGGCTCCCAACCTACTCCTCTCGCTGTTATCTCACACTATACACACGTTATATGTAAGTATCTACATTTGTGTTCACCATAGCGAACCACTAAGCTGGTATGGTGAGTGCAGTCAATAAATGGTGGCCACACACAGTCAGAAGACAACGCCACAATCCTCCCTCCACAGCCGTACTCCTCCCTCCATCGAGCACAGCGCTAAATATCTCCACAATCAAGCTGTTATCAGAATCCTGGTCAGTTTTATCAAATTCAGGGGGCTTCAGTAATACTATCACTGCTAAATAATAGCAGTATCACTTATATTTTGGCATTTGTAGGCGATGCTGTGGTCACAAGCTGAACAGCGGTGCTGTGAGCTCGTGCTGCGTGCGCCAGCCTTGGTGGCTGGCGCAATACTGACGTTCTCACTCTCAAGAATGTTGGGCTGGATTTTTTTTCTAGGTGGGATCTGGCAACTATCAGTCGTGGCTGTACTATAGCTGCCCCTATCCCAGGCGGGGTATTTAAATTATAGCGCTAGACACGAAATCGTATATAAATGATGTGCGCGATTTCGGTTTTGTCATTGATATCATTTATATATGATATGCACGGTTTAAGGGTTAAATGTAAATTCTTCATAGGCTATTGTTCCTTGTGCTTCTCTGCAAGACCAGGTTCTGGCTCTGGTCCCCAGTAGCCAACAAGAGCACTGTGACTGATGACTCCAAATAGGATAGTACTATATCAGTAGGATAGCTTCAGGGAGTCGATGGAGCTCCCAACAGCCAACAGAAAGGATTATTTTTGTTGTTATTACGCTATATACACACACGTTATATATAAGTATCTATATTTTTTGTTCACCATAATGAACCACTAAGCTGGTATGGTGTGTCCAAACACCATAGGAGCCACCATACACTGTGTGACAAGACACACACTAGCCAACAGATGTCACCTCACTTGGCAAGAATCTTTCCAACATACTTTTTTGCTGTTATTGTATATAATTGTGTAAATAGCATAATTATCTACATTTTTGTTCATCATAATGAACCACTACTTGAATTTACCTGAGGGCCACTAATACTAGTGGCCTCAATGAGGACAGGAAGCTGGCAGCTTGTCAAAGGTCCCCTCATTTGCCCTGATGATCTTTTCAATCTAAATTACAACCCATCAAAGTTTTGGCATTTACGCCGTTGGCAGGAAGGCAATCCTCGGGTTTACAACCCTATGGGTGAAAAAGCATCTCCTGTTTTCTGTCCTACATCATGGCTTGTTGAGCTTGAACCCATTGCTCCTCGTTCGTGTTACATCTGACCTTTTGAAGAAAGTGTAGGGATCGACATCGTCCAAATTGTTTAGCATTTTGAAGATTTCTATGAGATCTGCCCTGTCATGCCTGGTCTGCAGTGTTGTTAGCCCAGTGACCCTCAATCATTCCTGATACGAGAGATGACTGCTCCCATTTGTTGTGCAACTTTTAGTGAATGATGGATTCTGATTCCAATGTCCTATTCTTAATTTATTTGCTGTACGTTAGTATTGTCAATTTGGTAGTTGTGACGTCGATTGTTATGGCCCACATGTAAGGTCTTGCATGTATCAACATTAAAGAGCATTTGCCAGTCATCTGACTATTTATGGAGTTCATGCAGATCTCTTTGTGAGATCTCAATACCACTTTCACTACCAACTTTACCAAAGATCTTAGTGTCATCTGCAAATTTGATGGTGTGATTTGTAATATTCTCATCTATGTCATTGATGTATATGACAAAAAGGGTTGGCCCCAAAATGGACTCCCCCTTGTGGGACCCCACTAAGCACATTTCCCCAGTCGGATTCATTCCCATTTAGCAAGACCCTTTGTTTTCATTGTTTTAGCCAATGTTTTATCCATTCCAGTATTCTCCCATTTATTCCATGTGCCTGTAATTTCTTTGCCAGCCTCTCATGTGGTACCTTGTCAAAAGCTTTAGCAAAGTCCATGTAAGCTACATCTACCAGAAGTCCTTTGTCTGAATAGCCGGTTACCATCTCCAGAAATGTGAGCAGGTTAGTGAGGCAGGATCTATTTTTAAAAAGCCCATGTTTCGTTGATTTTATAAGATTATTCTCTGAGATGTTGTATGATTCCCTCCCTTAGGATTCTCTCCATGAGCTTGCAGATGTGCAATGTCAAGTTGATTGGATGGTAGTTTTCTGCCGAGCTCTTTCTGCCTTTTTTGAAAATAGGGGTAACATTTACATATTTCCAATCCAGGGGATCTATCCCTTGATCCAGGGATTTTCTGATAAAGAGTTTCAGTGGTAAGCATAGTGCATTTGCCAGTTCCTTTACGACTTTGGATTGAACTCCATCCACACCTGGGGCTTTTGAGTCTTTTAGTTTGTCAATACTCTTCCTGATTGTGTCGCATGTAAAGGGTTGATACCTGGTTGATACCTGGTTGATGGGGTTCTGGGAGTTCTTCTACTCCCCAAGCCCAGCCCGAGGCCAGGCTTGACTTGTGAGAGTTTGGTCCACTAGGCTGTTGCTTGGAGCAGCCCGCAGGCCCACATACCCACCACAGCCCGGCTGGTCCGGAACTCCTTGGAGGAATAAATCTAGTTTCCTCTTGAAGATGTCCACGGTTGTTCCGGCAATATTTCTTATGCTTGCTGGGAGGACGTTGAACAACCGCGGACCTCTGATGTTTATACAGTGTTCTCTGATTGTGCCTATGGCACCCCTGCTCTTCACTGGTTCTATTCTGCATTTTCTTCCATATCGTTCACTCCAGTACGTTGTTATTTTACTGTGTAGATTTGGGACCTGGCCCTCCAGTATCTTCCAGGTGTATATTATTTGATATCTCTCTCGTCTTCTTTCTAGTGAGTACATTTGGAGAGCTTTGAGACGATCCCAATAATTTAGGTGCTTTATCGCGTCTATACGTGCTGTATATGTTCTCTGTATTCCCTCTATTTCAGCAATCTCTCCTGCTCTGAAGGGGGAAGTGAGTACTGAACAGTACTCAAGACGGGACAGCACAAGTGACTTGAAGAGTACAAGCATTGTGATGGGATCCCTGGATTTGAAAGTTCTCGTAATCCATCCTATCATTTTTCTGGCTGTCGCAATATTTGCTTGGTTATGCTCCCTAAACGTTAGGTCGTCAGACATCATTATTCCCAAATCCTTTACATGCTGTTTTCCTACTATGGGCACATTTGATTGTGTTTTGTACCCTGTATTATGTTAAGGTCCTCATTTTTACCGTACCTGAGTACCTGGAATTTGTCACTGTTAAACATCATATTATTTTCTGATGCCCAGTCGAAAACTTTATTAATATCAGCTTGAAGTTTTTCAATGTCTTCAGCCGAGGTAATTTTCATACTGATTTTTGTGTCGTCTGCAAAGGATGATACGAAGCTGTGACTTGTATTTTTGTCTATATCTGATATGAGAATAAGGAAAAGCAGCGGTGCAAGGACTGTACCGAGCTAAGTACTGAGGTACAGAGCTTTTAACTGCACTTGGACTAGATTTTATATGGTTGACCGTTACTCGCTGAGTCCTGTTTGACAGAAAACTGAGTATCCAGCGTCCTACTTTACCGGTTATTCCCATTGACTTCATTTTGTGTGCTATCACGCCATGGTCACATTTATCGAAAGCCTTTGCGAAGTCCGTGTATATCACATCAGCATTCTGTTTTTCTTCTAATGCCTCAGTGACTTTATCGTAGTGCTCAAGTAGCTGTGAGAGGCACGATCTTCCCGCTCGAAATCCATGTTGGCCTGGGTTGTGAAGGTCATTGGTCTCCATGAAATTGGTGACCTGACTCCTAATCACTCTCTCAAATACTTTTATTATGTGCGATGTTAGTGCAACTGGTCTATAATTCTTTGCCAATGCTTTGCTCCCTCCCTTGTGTAGAGGGGCTATGTCTGCTACTTTAAGTGCATCTGGTATCTCCCCGTGTCCAAGCTCTTCCTCCACACTATACTGAGTGCCTGTGCTACCGGCACTTTGCATTTCTTTATAAATATTGAATTCCATGAGTCTGGACCTGGGGCCGAGTGCATGGGCATGTTTTCAATTTCTCTTTCAAAATTTAGTGCGCTCGTGTTGATATCAGTTATATTTACAGGGGTTTGGATATCCCGCATAAAGAAATTGTCTGGATCTTCTACTTTCATGTTGTTTATTGGAGTGCTAAACATGTCCTCATACTGCTTTTTTAGGATTTCACTAATTTCTTTGTCATCCTCCGTGTATGAACCTTCACTTGTACGAATAGGTCCAATACTGGCAGTAGTTTTTGCTTTTGATTTCGCATATGTGAAGAAGTATTTTGGATTTTTCTTTATTTCCTGAATTGCTTTCTGTTCTAACTGCCTTTCTTCAGTTTCATATGAGTGTTTCAATTTCCGCTCGATTTCTTCAATCTCCCTATTTAAATTATTCCTTCTTTGACGGGAAATTCGTGTCTGCATAAGCAGTTCCGTTATTCTTTTCCTGCGTTTATAGTGTCTTCTGCGTTCTCTTTCTACGTTGGATCTCTTTCTGGCTTTCCTCAAAGGAACATGTTTCAGACAGACTTGATACGCTTCCGAAGTCAGTTTTTCTATTCCTTCTGTAGGACTTTTATTACTTAAAACAGTTTCCCATGGAATGTTTTTAAGTTCCCTGTTTATTATCTCCCAGTCTATCCTTTTATATTAAAATTGAATTTATTGAATAGCCCCTCTCGCTTTATCAACGTTTTAGGTCTATTCTGAGTATTGATGGTAGTTTGCACTTCAATGAGCTTGTGATCTGAATATGTGGTATCTGATATCGTAATGTCTCTGATAATGTCTTCATTGTTCGTAAAGACCAGATCTAGAATATTTTCATTTCTCGTTGGCTCCGATATCTGCTGAGTGAGTGAAAATTTGTCACAGAATCTAAGTAGTTCTCTAATCTGTGGTTGGTTAGGTCCTGATAGATTCCTGGTATAATATTATTGTTTGCTATTCTCCACCTGAGACTAGGCAAGTTGAAGTCACCTAAGAAGATAATATCAGGTTGGGTTCTCCAAATTATCAAGGCTATTCTCTATTTTGTTTATCTGTTCTGTGAATTCCTCAGCCGTTGCATCTGGCGGTTTGTATATTAGAATAATCACTAAATTTATTTTCTCTATTTTTAATCCCAGTACCTCTACCCCTCATTTGTAACGTTTAGGAGCTCCGAGCACACAAGGTCTTCCCTAATATACAGACCCACTCCTCCATGTGACCTAATTTTCCTATCACACCTGTATAGGTTATATCCTGGAATCCAGATCTCACTGTCCAAGAATTCCCCTGCATGGGTTTCTGTGAAAGCTCCAAATACTGCATTTGACTCCGTGAGGAGGCCATTTATGAACTGTATTATTGTTTGTTCTGTTTTCAGTCAGTCCTTGTATGTTGGCAAAGATGAATGAGGTTACTCTATTAGTGATAGTTGACTGGGAGACTTTTTCGGCAAGCCCATTATGCGTGGACATATTGAGTTTGTTCTGACCAGTGCTGATTGTTGTAGGGCAGTTGCCTGTTGTAGTTGTGGTCCCTTTCGGTGTGTAGTTGTATCTGTAATTCTGGTATGCAAGTGGGTCTGGCATCCAGTTCCATACATTCTCCATGCTCCTCCTTTGAATTCTCTTTCGGTCTGGTATAAAAAATTTATCGAATTTCCTCCAAATTCATTATCCTGCTTGCCACTCTTTATGTAGCGTTCCGTGCCTTTCACGTGAAAGTATGGGCAGCTGAGGTCATAGCATTTTCTGTCCTCCAGTGAGGTTTGGCACATCTCAGGATGGAAAACCTACATATTGATCCAAATCGACACTCACCTTCCTAAGCATATTTAAAACATTTTTTGGATGTTGTATAACTGCATTCTAATCCTTTCTTATACCAGCATATCTATGTCTGCATATGCCCTTTGCATAAAATTTGCATAAGTCTGTCCTTCTGTTCTGACTCTCTCTATCGGGAACCGTTGTAGTGTCTGTACCTACCGAGCTGTCAGTGCTGTCTGTTACACTTTCTAGTTTACTGTCATCCACATCCGGGCCTACTGAGTCAGAGTTTACAACTTCCTGAGTTTCAGCCTCAGTTTCATCCCTGACTATAGCCTCCGCCCCTGGTATATTACAATTGTGTTCCTTTCCCACTCCTTCTGGATGGCTGGTAGGCTTCAATGAACGATGTTTTCGTTCATGCGTCATGTTATCTAGAGGTTTTTTAGGATATTCCAAGCTGGCTGGTCATGTTTACCACACCAGAGCAAGTGGCCAGCTCTCAGTGCCGCAGTGTTACTCACTCCTGCACAAGCCGAATGAAATCTATTCTTACAGATATAACATTCAATTCCGTTGCCTCGACTTTAAGGAGAGTTACAGTGGCCACAAATTTGTTTATTTATCCCATTTTGCCTTGTTTTGTTGTATATATCTATATATTTATAAATTATATGTATACCGTATGTTTGTAATAGTATATATGTTTATTTGTTCTACAGTATGGTCAGTACTTATCACACGGTCGAGGGTGAGGGAGGGTCCCAGAGGCTGTACCGTTGAACTTGTTGTCCCAGCCGCGGCTGGAGGCCCTCAGTGCCAGTTACTTGGTTATAACACTGATATATTAATTCGCTTGTATTACAATAAGGGATTTTTGCTTTATTCCCGACTTGCAATAGTATTCATTCTCTATTACTAATTTCTCGATCCACATTCCCTATTACACTTGTTGGAACCAATTTGCTAGTAAGCACACACACACCACGGCGGCCACACAGGATGTGGGCCAGGGCTGGGTTCTGGCACCACGAGGTGGACTCCACACGAAATTCACTTGTTATTTCCTTAAAGCACAAAAGTCGGATGTCAATCACTATGGTATATTGTTTATAAGTTGAGACGCACTTTATGAGTTTTCTGACTGTGTTTAGTTCCTGTATCACTGAAATATCCCGAGATATATTAGTGTTTTCACAGAGCTCGTGCTCAC
>WNGS01162475.1:2991-20302 GCA_020271785.1 Procambarus virginalis | reverse complement strand
GGGTCCTCAAAACCGATTTCTCTTTATGTCCGGAGTGGTTCAGAGTGAAGAAAGTAGGAATGAGCGACCACAGTGTACTGGTGTTTGAGTACCTGATTGAAGAAGGGTTATTGAATCGAGGAGGGATACTGAAACACAAAAGGTAGCATACCGGAAAGGGAAACTATGAGGGGATAAGAAAATTTCTGACAGAAATAGCATGGGAAACAGAGCTCAGGGGAAAGACGGCTCAAGATATGATGGATTACATCACGCAGAAGTGCAAGGACGCAGCAAACAATTTGTCCCAGTCCAAAAGGAAAACAGAGAAATGAAAATGAGAAACCCATGGTTTAATCAGAGATGTAAGCTAGCTAAGCAGCAAAGTAAAAGGGCATGGAGAAACTATAGGAATAACAGGACTCTGGAGAGCAGAGAAAGATACCAGAACGCCAGGAATGAATATGTCAGGATGAGAAGAGAGGCAGAAAGACAATACGAAAATGACATCGCAAGCAAGGCAAAGACTCAGCCTAAATTGTTGCATAGCCACATCAGGAGAAAAACAACAGTAAAGGAACAGGTTATGAAACTGAGGATAGGGGCGGAAGGATTCACTACAAATGACAAGGAAGTGTGTGAGGAGTTGAATAAGAAATTCCAGGAGGTCTTCACCTTCGAGCAAGGAGAAATTCCAGAGGTAAGAGAGGGAATAGCTAACCAGGAACCACTGGAAGACTTTGAGATTACCAGCGGGGAAGTAAGGAAGTGTTTACTAGAGTTGGATGTGACAAAGGCTATAGGCCCAGATGGAATCTCCCCATGGGTTCTAAAGGAAGGAGCAAGAGAACTGTGCCTACCACTCTCCATTGTGTATAACAAGTCACTGGCAACAGGGGAACTGCCAGATATTGGAAAGCAGCTAACGTTGTCCCGATATACAAGGGGATAGACAGGAGGCACTGAACTACAGGCCAGTGTCCCTAACCTGCATACCATGCAAGCTGATGGAGAAGATTGTGCGAAAAAAACTAGTGGAGCATCTGGAGCGAAGGAACTTTGTAACACAGCACCAACATGGGTTCAGGGATGGTAGGTCCTGCCTCACAGGGTTACTTGAATTCTACGACCAGGCAAAGAAAATAAGGCAAGAAAGAGAAGGGTGGGCAGACTGCATATTTTTGGATTGTCAAAAAGCCTTTGATACAGTGCCACACAAGAGGCTAGTGCGAAAGTTGGAGATGCAGGCTGGAGTGAAAGGGAAGGTACTCCGGTGGATAGAGGAGTACCTAAGCAACAGGAGACAACGAGTCTGTGTGAGGGGTGAAGTCTCAGATTGGCGAGACGTTACAAGTGGAGTCCCGCAGGGGTCAGTCCTTGGACCTATACTGTTTCTGGTATATGTAAATGATCTCCCAGGGGTATAGATTCGTTCCTCTCAATGTTTGCCGACGATGCAAAAATTATGAGGAGGATTGAAACAGAGGATGATAGTAGGAGGCTACAAGATGACCTAGATAGACTGAGTGAATGGTCCAACAAATGGCTGTTGAAGTTCAACCCAAGTAAATGCAAAGTAATGAAACTAGGCAGTGGATACAGGAGGCCAGACACAGGATACAGAATAGGGGATGAAGTACTTAATGAAACAGACAGAGAGAAAGATCTAGGAGTTGATATCACACCAAACCTGTCTCCTGAAGCCCACATAAAGAGAATAACGTCTGTGGCATATGCGAGGCTGGCTAACATCAGAACGGCGTTCAGGAACCTGTGTAAGGAATCATTCAGAATCTTGTACACCACATATGTAAGACCAATCCTGGAGTACGCGGCCCCAGCATGGAGCCCGTACCTTGTCAAGCACAAGACGAAGCTGGAAAAAGTCCAAAGGTATGCTACTAGACTAGTCCCAGAACTAAGAGGCATGAGTTATGAGGAAAGGCTGCGGGAAATGCAACTTACGACACTGGAAGACAGAAGAGTAAGGGGGGACATGATCACAACCTACAAAATCCTCAGGGGAATTGACCAGGTAAACAAGGATGAACTATTCAACACTGGAGGGGCGCGAACAAGGGGACACAGGTGGAAGCTGAGTACCCAAATGAGCCACAGAGACATTAGAAAGAACTTTTTCAGTGTCAGAGTAGTTAGTAAATGGAATGCACTAGGCAGTGATGTGGTGGAGGCTGACTCCATACACAGTTTCAAATGTATGGATTTCCTGAGCCCAGTAGGCTCAGGAAACTGTACACCAGTTGATTGACAGTTGAGAGGCGGGACCAAAGAGCCAAAGCTCAACCCCCGCAAGCACAATTAGGTGAGTACAGATGCCGAAGAAACGTAAGAAAATTCACCTTCGCAAATAGAGTGGTAGACGGTTGGAACAAGTTAAGTGAGAAGGGGGTGGAGGCCAAGACCGTCAGTAGTTTCAAAGCGTTATATGACAAAGAGTGCTGGGAAGACGGGACACCACGAGCGTAGCTCTCATCCTGTAACTACACTTAGGTAATTACACTTAGGTAATTACACACACACACACACACACAAAAAAAAAAAGGTTTTGTTGTCTCCCGTTCGGGTTGAACCTGGCACCTTGCGTGTTCACATGCTTTTCACGAGTCGTTGTGGCCCGTCTACGTCTCTTAGGTGTTCGGGTGTTGGCTACCTCAACAATTGGCTGGTTTGGGCTCCCAGCCAGTCCAGTTGTCTGCTAGCCAGGGATTTGGTTCTTTCTCAGTTTGCCGGGTTCGCGTTCTTGGTGAACTGGAGGAAGTCCCATTTGGTTCCCTCCAGGTTTGGACATGGCTGGGTCTTGTGTGGGACTCTTGGACCGCTTCCTTGTCTCTCCCTCGGAGTGTCTCCTGCGGCTGCGGTCCCGCTTGCGCCAGTTTCTGGGGTATCCTGGGTTACCCGGAGGTTGCTCAAAGGTCTGTGCGGGAGCCTGAACTTCGCGATGATGGTCAGGCGGTCCCGCTTGCGCCAGTTTCTGGGGTATCCTGGGTTACCCGGAGGTTGCTCAAAGGTCTGTGCGGGAGCCTGAACTTTGCGATGATGGTCTACCCGCCGGGACGGGTATGGCTTCGTCGGCTGTTCTGGTTCCTTTGGGGACGTCCCATCCGCCTCTCTCGTGATCGCTGGGTTCGGACCCCGGGGGCCTTGCGTCAGCTGCTGCGCCGCCGGCTTCCTCTTCGGGTTTTTCAGGGTTCAGTGTCTTGGCGCCTGCCTGCCCGAGCCCTCACTTGATGTGTTCACGGATACGTCGTCTCTCGGCTGGGGTTTTGTGATCAGTGCTTACCAGGCCGGTCAGGGACGGTAGGGTCCATCCTTCTGTCGAGTCCACAGCACGGTGCGGGAGTTCGCAGTGGTGTGGTTTGCTCTTCTGAGGGTTCGGATCGCCAGCGGATCAACGATCCGGCTCCATTCGGACTGCTTCCCGGTGGTTCATTATCTGAACCGGGGGGTTCGATGCGGTCTTTGGCTCTTTGGCACTGGTTGCTTTGGTTGGCTTGTCTGCTTAGTTCTCAGGGTTTGGCTCTCCTGGCAATTCACGTGTGGGGGCGTGTCCAACGTCTTGGCCGACGGCCTGTCCTGTTTCGTTCCCCTCTCCATGGAATGGATGGTCAACGCCAACTCCTTCAGTTGGCTTTGCCGGACGTTCGGTCGCCCCGAGGCGGACCTCTTCGCGTTGGCGTGGTTGCGGCGCCTTTCCCTGTATGTGGCGCCCCTCCCTGACTGCAAGGCCATCGAAGTCAGTGCCTTTTGGCAGGACTGGTCGAGGTAGGAGGTTCCTGTACCTCTTTCCCCCGGTTCAGCTGTTGCTCCAGGTTCTGACTTGCTTGGAGACTTACCAGGGGAGAGTTGTCCTCTTGCCTCCATGGTGGCCAGCCCAGCCGTGGTTTCAGGCGCTGCTTGCTCGTTATCTGAACCCGAAGGTTTTCCCACGGCTCTGCCTTTTCCAACAGATCGGACCAGAACATCACGTGGCTGGTTCGATCTTCTCGTCGAGTCTTCGCGTATGGTATTTTCGATTCGAGTTTATCATCATCTCTATGGTGATCAGGTGGCTTCCTTGTTATTGTCCCACCTGCGGGTTTCGTCTCGGCGGCAGTACAAAGCTTCCTGGCAGGCCTTCCATTTCTTCCTGCGTCTTCGTCGTTGTTCTTCGCTTTGTGTTAGGGTAGTGTTGTCCTTACTCTCTTGGTTGTTCCAAGACCGTCACCTTATGCCTAACACTGTTGTCTCGTATCGTGCAGTGCTGGCGGAGCCGCTTCAGCTTGCTTTCGGTATTGATGTTACTTCAGCACTGTTTCACAAGCTGTCTCGGGGGCTGTTTCACCTCTGGGCTGCTCATTCGCCGCCTGAGCCATCCTGGTCATTGGACAGAGTGCTCTCTTATCTTTCTTCTCGGTTTGCTGTGGCCCCTTCGGTTCAGGATTGTTTCTCCAAGACTCTTTTTTTTTTTTTTTATGTTGGCATTGACCTCTGGGGGTCAGGTTGGTGAGCTTCATGCTCTCCTTCGGCACAGGGGTTTCTGCTCTTTCAGTCTTCGTTATGCTTTTGTTCGTTTGCAGCTGTCTTCTTCTTTTCTGGCAAAGAATGAGACTGCTTTCTGGAGGGGTTCCTAGGTTGTGGATGCTTGGTTGGTTAGGCAGGGGGATGCATCATGTTTTGTGTCCGGTTGCGGCTCTTCGCCGTTATTTGCGCGCCACGGCGTCTGTGTCCGGGGATGTGCTTTGGGTTGATCTGGTTTCCCTTCTTCCCTATTCGTGGGTGCGGGTCTCCCAGGTCGTCAGCAGAGTTATCAGGGCTAGCCAGCCTGCGGTCTATCCCCGTGCCCATGACGTTTGTAAGTTCGCTGCTCTTGCTGCTCTCTTTGGCAACATGTCGTGGACCGACATTTGGGCACGGGGCTTTTGGCGGTAGAACAGGGTCCTGGCTGCTCATTACCTTGTGAACGTCCCTGGGCCTGGTCGGGCCTGTGTCGCTTTGGATCGGTGGTTGCATCCAGTTGTCTCGACTTCAAGTTGAGGAGTGAGCAGCAACTGCCTCCCGGGTAAGTCCCATTTTCTGGGTGAGACCCAGAGGCTCCCCGGCATCCCTCCCTCCCTCCCTCCGGTCAGCGGTTTTTGCGTGTTTTGACATCCAGCCTAAGAACTAAAGGGTGGGATAGCTGGTGTGTGGGGTCTGGGACTCCCCCTTCCCCCCTCCTGGGGAGGTGCGAGCTGCGCAGACAGCGGCACAATGACGTGTGACGTCATGATCGTTTGCTTGTTTCATTTTAGGGAGTTCTATCCTCTTGTTCGGTTTTTGGTAGCAATATTTTAACCAAAATAGGGGTTTGTTTTGGGATGTTTACCTTTCTGGGTGCCTGACCCAGTCGATACCTAGTTGATAACTGGTTGATGGGGTTCTGCGAGTTCTTCTACTCCCCAAGCCTGGCCCGAGGCCAAACTTGACTTGTGAGAGTTTGGTCCACTAGGCTGTTGCTTGGAGCAGCCTGCAGGCCCACATACCCACCACAGCCCGGTTGGTCCGGCACTCCTTGGAGGAATAAATCTAGTTTCCTCTTGAAGATGTCTACGGTTGTTCCAACAATATTTCTTATGCTCGGTGGGAGGGTGTTGAACCACCGCGGACCTCTGATGTTTATACAGTGTTCTCTGATTGTGCCTATGGCACCCCTGCTCTTCACTGGTTCTATTCTACATTTTCTTCAATATCGTTCACTCCAGTACGTTGTTATATTACTGTGTAGATTTGGTACTTGGCCCTCCAGTATCTTCCAGGTGTATATTATTTTATATCTCTCTCGTCTTCTTTCTAGTGAGTACATTTGGAGGGCTTTGAGACGATCCCAATAATTTAGGTGCTTTATCGCGTCTATGTGTGCCATATATGTTCTCTGTATTCCCTCTATTTCAGCAATCCCTCCTGCTCTGAAGGGGGAAGTGAGTACTGAGCAGTACTCAAGACGGGACAACACAATTGACTTGAAGAATACAACCATTGTGATAGGATCCCTGGATTTGAAAGTTCTCGTAATCCATCCAATTATTTTTCTGGCTGACACAATATTTGCTTGGTTATGCTCCCAAAACGTTAGGTCGTCGGACATCTTTATTCCCAAATCCTTTACATGCTGTTTTCCTACTATGGGCACATTTGATTGTGTTTTGTACCCTGTATTATGTTTAAGGTCCTCATTTTTACCGTACCTGAGTACCTGGAATTTATCACCGTTAAACATCATGTTATTTTCTGTTGCCCAGTCAAAAACTTTATTAATATCAGCTTGAAGTTTATCAATGTCTTCAGCTGAGGTAATTTTCATACTGATTTTTGTGTCATCTGCAAAGGATGATACAAAGCTATGACTTGTATTTTTGTCTATATCTGATATGAGAACAAGGAAAAGCAGCGGTGCAAGGACTGTACCCTGAGGTACAGAGCTTTTTAATTAACACTTTCGCTTAGTAATGACTCAGCATTCCGTCGTTTTTTAACCCTTAAACTGCGCATGGCGTATATATACGCCCTGAGTAACATGTCCGACGGTGCGCATGGCGTATATATACGCCATAGGGTGCCATTCCCGATTCAAATGGCCCGCGGCAACACGGGGTTCACAATAGCTTCCTCAGGGCTCTTGTAAACAGACGCCATAAAAAAAAAATCGTGGGCAATATTCTCAGGTGTGAGAGGCACAGTACTGTTGGAGCAACCAAGGCTGGCGCACGCAGCATGAGCGATCAGCATTGCTGTTCAGCTTGTGACCACAGCATCACCGAAAAATGTCAAAATAAATATATAACTGTTATTATTTAGTGATGACAATATTACAGATGACCCGTGACTGTGATATAAATAACCAGGGTTGTGATAATAGCAGGATTGTTGTAATAATTAGCGCTGTGGGAGGAGTGATGCTGAGAGACTGAGGGAGACAGCATCGTTTACTGACTGTGTGGCCACCTGTTATTGTTTACATTCACCATACCAGCTCAGTGGTTCTCTATGGTGAACACAAATGTAGATACTTATATATAATGTGTGTATTAGTGTAATAACAGCAAAAGGATTATGCTGGGAGGAGCCATTTGGGTGACGGAGGTGACGTCGTCTGCACGATTTGTCAAGCTGTTTAGAGGGTGGCCACTATGCTCTTTGGGCGCACTACAAGCTTAGGTGTACAGTTACAGTGCATAAAACATGTAGATATTTATATATAATATGTGTATATAGGGTAATAACACTGCAAACAGTATTGTTGGGGGAGAAAGTTTAGTGCGTGTGACCTTGAATGAGTGAGGGAGCCGCCAGCCGCCAGCTGTGTATACCGACGACTCTTAGTGCCTGAACTAACTATATCAGCTTAGCTGTACAGTTGTGGTGAACAAAATATATACATACTTATATATAACGTCTGTATATAGTGTAATAACACCACAAATGGTATTGTTGGGGGAGAAAGTTTAGTGCGTGTGTTGAGGGAGTGGCAGCGAGTGGCTGGCTGGTGTGTGGCGGTAACTCTTCGTTGCTCTTCGACTCTCAATACCAACTTAGTGGTTCGTAATGGTGACCAAAATATGCAAATACTTATATATAACCTGTGTATAGAGTGTAATAGCAGCAAACAGTATTGTTGGGGGAGAAAGTTTAGTGTGTGTGACCTTGAATGAGTGAGGGAGCCGCCAGCCGCCAGCTGTGCATACCGACGACTCTTAGTGCCTGAACTAACTATATCAGCTTAGCTGTACAGTTGTGGTGAACAAAATATATACATACTTATATATAACGTCTGTATATAGTGTAATAACACCACAAATGGTATTGTTGGGGGAGAAAGTTTAGTGCGTGTGTTGAGGGAGTGGCAGCGAGAGGCTGGCTGGTGTGTGGCGGTAACTCTTCGTTGCTTTTCGACTCTCAATACCAACTTAGTGGTTCGTTATGGTAACCAAAATATGCAGATACTTATATATAACCTTTGTATAGAGTGTAATAGCAGCAAAACTATTTGTTTATTGTTTTATGAACATAATAATTGAATTACTAATATGCACACCATACGTTTGAGTATAGCGATTATTCACCACTTTTATTATATAAATATATTACAATACACACTATTGAATAATATTACTGCAAAAAAACTAAGAAAAAATCTATCGGAGACATTGAAACAATTAGGTAATAATATCTTTGTGGCAACTCCCATCTGTCAGCGCGGATGACGCTGACCGGCCCTGGCGACCGCTCTGTCAACGCCCACTTTTTGCCAGACTTCCTCGGTCAATTGCGCCCAAAATATGTGACCTACGATTTTTTTGCTATTTTTCCCGTGCTCAGGGGACACAAATTAACATGTTTAGAAGACGAAAAAAAATTTTGGAATTTTTTTTTTCTTGCGCACAGGGGTGTAAATGTCCCCAGGACCCCTGAGCAGTGTAAGGGTTAAGTAGACGCATTTCTGGTAATGACGCAGCATTGCGTCGGCGGTGGCAGCGGCAAATTGGTGGCGGCTTCAGGAGGGGCGCGCAGCGGGTTTGGATATTATATGCATATACAAGTACTCCTGTAGGGAATTTCATTGTGAATACATTGATACGAAAATGAAAGACCTAGGACCAGAACTGAGGTAACAAAGTTGAAAACAGTCTACCCATTTTATTAGCGCTCACTGGGATTACGCTCCGTCAATTTCTCTGTTTGCTGTGGGTGGTACATCTGGCTTTTGGACTTTATATTTGCATATACTCCTGTAGGGAATTCTATTGCGAACACAATGTTACCAAAATGAAAGACCTAGGATGAGAATTGAGATATCCAAAGTGAAGAGAGTGTACACATTTTATTGCTCTTGCGCGGTTCTGGGTAATACGCTCTTACTTTCTCACTTTCTCGCTGGGCTTTTGGGCTTTATATGCATTTATTCTTGTAGAGAATTCTATTGCAAACACATTGATACCAAATTGAAAAACCTAGGACGAGAAATGAGATGACAAAAAGGAAAAGATAATACACTTTTCAGTATTACCACGCTCTCTAATGTAATGAGAGGTGCCGTGGGGTGGCGCAGTGCTCTCTTTCTGGGCCACTTTCATCTTGTCGGCAGGTGGTGTGCGCTGTGGTTTTTTACTTTATATGCATATACTCTTGTTGGGAATTCTAATGCGAACACAATGATACCAAAATGAAAGCCCTAGGACGGGAATTGAAGTGGCAAAAGTAAACAGAGTGTACACATTTTATCGCTCTTGCGTGCTCTTGGGTAACACCCACTCACTTTCTCTGTTTATTGTGGATGGTACGCCGGGCTTTTGGACTTTATATGCCTTTAGTCCTGTAGAGTCCTATTGCAAACACAATGATACCAAATTGAAAAACCTTGGACAAGAATTGAGGTGACAAAGTTGAAAAGAGTATACACTTTTCAGAATTACCGCGTGCTCCCATGAAACGCTGAGGACCACCCGGGGTAGTGTGGGTCTCGCGCGCACGGTGCAATAAAGTGTTAACTGTGCTTGGACTTGATTTTATATGGTTGACTGTACTCTTGCTGATTCCTGTTTGATAGAAAGCTGAGTATCCCGCATCCTACTTTACCGGTTATTCCCATTGACTTTATTTTGTGTGCTATCACTTCATAGTCTCATTTATCGAAAGCCTTTGCGAAGTCCGTGTATATCACATCAGCATTCTGTTTTTCTTCTAATGCCTCAGTGACTTTGTCGTAGTGATCAAGAAGCTGTGAGAGGCACGATCTTTCCGCTCGAAATCCATGCTGGCCTGGGTTGTGAAGGTCATTGGTCTCCATGAAATTGGTGACCTGACTCCTAATCACTCTCTCAAATACTTTTATTCTGTGCGACGTTAGTGCAACTGGTCTATAATTCTTTGCCAATGCTTTGCTCCCTTCCTTATGTAGAGGGGCTATGTCTGCTGATGTAAACACACCTGGTATCTCCCCCATGTCCAAGTTCTTCCTCCACGCTATACTGAGTGCCTGTGCTACCGGCACTTTGCATTTCTATATTTATATCGAATTCCATGAATCTGGACCTGGGTCCGAGTGCATGGGCATGTTTTCAATTTCTCTTTCAAAGTTTAGTACGCTCGTGTTGATATCAGTTATATTTACAGGGGTTTAGATATCCTGCATAAAGAAATTGTCTGAATCTTCCACTTTCATGTTGTTTATTGGAGTGCTAAACATGTCCTCATGCTGCTTTTTTAAGGATTTCACTAATTTCTTTGTCATCCTCCATGTATGAATCTTCACTTGTACGAATAGGTCCAATACTGGCAGTGGTTTTTGCTTTTGATTTCGCATATGTGGCAGACGTAGAATGCTTCCAACCACACGGGGGTTTCTATAGGCCATTGCTCCCCTTGCCTCTTCTGAGGGGGGCCAGGTTCCGGCTCGTGGTCCCCGGTAGGCCCATAGAACTCCATACACATGACTGATGCCAAAGTCTGATACTGTATTAGCCTATCGGCCTAGTAAGCTCCGGGAGCCTCCGGGTCTCACTCAGAAAATGGTGTTTCATTACATTCAATGCTAGTTTTTTATTTACTCTTTCAGCGACTGAATCTTTTCTTGACTCTGAACACTCATTCATTGACCGTTATTCAGTGCCTGGTTGCACCCTTGTATATACATTGGAATCTCTCTGTATATATATTGTTGATCTTGTTCATTAAGTTACCAATTGCTGCCTAGGTCATATTAGTTCATCATATTGATTATTCTCTCTTGTCCCCTAGCTACCGGTATTTAGACCATATTTAAGGTCTTTTCATTGCATATTCATGTATTTCTTATGCTACACATTCTTGTGTATATTAGTATGTGCGTGTTGGCTATACTACTGATCGTGCTAGGCAGGACTATGTACATGTAAAGTTCCTTGATTTTGAACTGACCAGTGTTCAGTTCTGGAACTTGAGTTCTTTCATCTTCTTGTATCACACTAGCAACTGCTGTGTTACAATGTCTACAGGTGGATGTCTATTTCCAGTCAGCCATTCTTTCCCTACAGTTCATTTTTGTTAGGACGGGAGGAGCTGGGTATTACGGCCCTGGCTACAGACTTTTCTTTGTGTTGGTTTTCCATACAGAAATTTTTATTTTAGTGCAGTACATGACTTAAGTAGTTTTCCTCATACATTAATCAGCGGCGCATGGGTTGTTCTGCCCTGCTGGAGCTTGTTGCGTCGATCCTGCAGGATGCAGTGTCACTGTTTTCACTTCACATCTTGCGTGTTGGCTCGTGGTGCTCACTTCCTCGTTGGCCTCTGCCTAGGCCCGGGCTCTTAGGTTTTCGTCGCCATTTTATTCTTGCTATTTGCAGGGTCTGTGGTTGTCAGTTTCTGCAAGCAGCTTTTTTTCGTTGTCATCCGTTATCGGACTTGTTGGTCCTTCAGGGGTCCTGGGGGAGGGGTTCTCCCGGACCGGGCATGTCTGCTTCCCCAGGTTGGTTCTTTCCCGGCTTGCCGGGTTCAGGTTCCTGTTCCCTGGCAGTTGTTCCATCTGTTTTCCTGGTGGCCTTGGTTTCAGGCGCTGCTTGCTCGGTGTCTGCACCCTGGGGTTTTTCCTATGGCTCTGCCTCTTTTCGTTGCTCTGTTCGGTCCGTTACAGGGCAGGTTCAGTCTTCTCCTCAAGTCTTTGTGTCTGGTACTTTTGACTTGAATCTGTTACCATCTGTTTGGTGATCAGGTGGCTTCGTTGATGGTGTCCCACCTGTGGGCTTCGTCTCGGCGCGGGTATAGGGTTCCTGGCGGTCCTTCCTTTTTCTTTTTGTCTCTTCGTAGGTCTACTGCATTTTTTATTGAAGAGGTCTTGTCCTTCTCTCGAGTAGGTTCAGGACCGTCATCTTGCCGCATGCTGTCGCCTTGTCTCATGTGGCGCTGGTGGAGCCGTTACGCATTACTTTCAGTTTTGACGTTCCTTCTGCACCATTTCATGTGCTGTCTCGTGCATTGTTTCACCTCTGGCCAGCTCTTGCACCGCCTGAGCCGTCCTGGTCTTGAACAGGGTACTCTTTTTTTTCTCTCTTCCCCTTAGTTTGTTGTGGCCTCTTTGGTTCAGGTTTGTTTCTCAGTGGTGTCTACTCCTTTGGTCTGCTCTGTTGGTCGGCTTGTTCATTTGCAGCCTTCTCTTCTTTTCTGGTGAGGTTGGGATGGCTCTTTTCCAGAGGGGTCACTGGGGTTGTTGATGCTTGGTTGGGTGGCCGGGAATGCATCTTCTTGTGTCCGGTTGTGGCTCTCAGCCATTGCCTTCAAGCCACAGCTTCTGTGGCCCTGGACGCGCTTTGGGTTGACTTGGTTCCCTTTGTCCCTGTTCCAGGGTTCGAGTCTCCTGGGTCGTCCGCGGGGTCCTTTGGTGTTGCCAGTTGTTTTGTTTTTGGGTTCGAGCCCATGGTTTCCGCCTCCTGGGTTTGTCTCTCTTTTGTCCTTGGTTTTAGGTAGTTATCTCCGGAGAGCCGAAGGGGGCTTACCCCAGAAAACCAGCATTGAATGTAATTAAATGCCATTTTCTGGGTGAGACCTGGAGGCTCCCCGGCAATCCTCCCTTCTCCCGGTCGGTGTTTTTTTGCAAGTTTTGACATCCAGCCTTCGAACTGGAGGTTGGATCGCCGGTGCGGTGAGTTTGGGGCTTTCCCTTCCCTTTCCCTGGAAGGGCGGAGCTGCGCAGACATGTGGCTCGGCACGTGTGACATCATACTCGTTTGCTCATTTTCAATTGGGGAATTCTGTTCACTCATTAGTCTTCTTTAGTTGTTTTAACCAGAATAGGCGTTTGTTTTATGGCGCTTACCTTTCTGGGTGCCTGGCCCAGATGATGGCAGAATTAGAATGCTCCTAATCCCGTGTGCATTTCTATAAGCCATTGCTCTTTGTGCCTCTCTGAGGGGCCAGGTTCTGGCTCTTGGTCCCCAGTAGGCCTAGAACTCCATTCACACTGACTGGTGCCAAAGTCTAATGATATACATATAGGCCTGGATAGCTCCGGGGAGCCTCAGGGTCTCACTCAGAAAATGGGGTTCATTACATTCAACACTGTTCTTTTCCCCTGCTTAGTGTTATTTTCTAATTGCTTATGCCTGCAAAGTATAGAAATGGCTATTATTCTTGCCCCCCTTCAAACTTTGCTTTGACCTTTGCTTTAGACAACTTCCCTAAACTGTCTAAGGCCAAAATAAAGTTTGACGAGAATAATAGCAGTTTCCTGTACTATGAAGCAACAAGGAATTACAAAATAACACTTCCCAGGAACAAAATTTGTTACATAATAGATAGTCATTCCAACCTTCCTTGCCCACTCATCTGTTTGCTCATTTTTTACCCTGCTTCATCACCGACTCTTATATTCATACACTAAATAATTATTTTAATAGGTCTTTAATAGCTAAGTTTTATTACAATGCAGGTTAACTCTTTCTTTAATCTGATGGATAATTTGTTATGGTGTTCAGGAAATGATGTTGGTGACTGTTCACTCCCGGTTGTCACCACCCCCATCAGACGATCATGGTTTTATGAAGTGTTGGTGGTTGCAGTAGGTGTTGGGGAAACATTACTGAGCCTGCCTTGTGTTAAGTACAACACAGATAAGAGCATTATAGACTCAGGCACATCTAATCTGCAATTGCCTTCTGAGGTATATGTATTGGCTGTTTGTTTTTAGTTTAATGTATTTTCTCTTATTTTATAAATGGTATTTGATACCTTAAAAATGTCATAAACTTCACGTAACTTGTATTAAAAATTACGACATAGCTTTTGTATAAAATTTTGTCTGTTCAAATTAGACAAAGTTCAAGAAATACATACATATAAATAGTTTAGTTTGTCATAATTAGCACTCTTCCTTTGCAGGAAGATAAATAAGAATATGTACTCTACCTGTTTTTTTGGGTAGGCCTTCTCTGTAGCTTAACACTTAAATGACATAAATCAAATAAATGTTTTTTGTCTAACTGCCTGCACAGCGCACATCGTGTACACATGTTTTAAAGTACCTCGTAAGATTTAAAACTCCCATGGCTTCACGAGGTTTACATCAGCTTCTTCAGGGCTCCAGTAAACACACTGTTTAAAATATAAATCGAGGGTACCATTCCAGGGTGTGAAAACTCAATACTGAGTGAGCAACCAAGGCTGGCACACGCAGCACGAGCTACAAGCACTGCTGTTCAGCTTGTGACCACTGCATCGCTTAAAAATGTCAATATATATATATTACTGCTCTTATTTAGTGATAGTATTACAGAGGAACCTGACTGTGATAAAGACTGTGTACAATGTTCAGGTATCAGTGAGCACAATGCTGTTCAACATGTTCACAGTGCTAGCCACAGCACACTGCCATTGTTTGGTCCATATAAGAATCCTGAAACGACTTCTCATGTTCCTTAACCCTTAAGTTGCGCAACACATCATATGATGGGTTGAGTGACTTGCTATAAAATGCGCGTCCCATCATATGATGTATTGGAGTACTACGCAAGATTTAAACGGCCTGCAGATACATGGGGTTCACCTCACCTTCATCAGGGCTCTTGTGAACAGACTCCATTTTTTTTTAAATCGTGGGCCAAATTCCTGAGTGTGAGGGCCTTAGTATTGAGTGAGCCACCAAGCCTGACGCACGCAGCATGAGCTCACAGCACTGCTGTTCAGCTTGTGACCACAACATCGCCTAAAAATGTCATAATATACATGTTCATGCTATTATTTAGCGATGATATTATTACAAAAGACCCCTGAATGTGATAAAAATGACCAGGATTCTGATAATAGCAGGATTGTTGTGATAATTAGCGCTGTAGTGGGAGGAGTAATCTTGGTGGGGAGGGAGGTAGCATTGTCTGCTGACTCTGTGTGACCACCTTTTACTGTCTGGACTCACTATACCAGCTTAGTTGTTTGCTATGGTAAACAAAACATGCAGATACTTATATATAACGTCTGTATATAAAAGCAAAAACAGAATGGTGGGAGGAGAATGGTGGCGAGTCAGGTAAGGTGAGGGAGGGAGGAAGGGAGTGGCAGCCAGTGGCGGGCTGCCACTGCCCCTGCCACTCAGCATACCATCTTAGTGGTTCGTTATGATGAACACGAATGTAGATACTTATATATAACGTGTATATACAGTGCAATAACAGCAAAAGGAGTGTGGGGGAGAAGCCATTTTGGTGATGGGTGTGGCAACATCTGCATGATTTGTCATGTTGGTAGGGGTGGCCACTATGCTCTTTGGGCATTATACCTGCTTAGTTGAACAGTTATGGTGAACAAAACATGTAGATACTTATATATAACGTCTGTATATTGGGTAATAACACTACAAACAGTATTGTTGGGGGTGAAATTTTAGTGCATCTGACCTTGAATGTGTGTGAGGGAAGCAGCCACCAGCTGACTGTGTGTAGCGACGTCTCTTAGTGCCTGAACTAACTATATCAACTTAGTTGTACAGTTGTGGTGAACAAAACATATAGAAACTTATATATAATGTCTGTATATAGTGAATAAAAGCAAAAACAGTATTGTGGAAGGAGAATGTGGGTGAGTCAGGTGAGTTGAGGGAGGGAGGAAGTAGCAGCCAGTTGCAGGCTGCCACTGGCACTGCCACTCAGCATGCCAACTTAGTGGTTCGTTATGGTGAACACGAATGTAGATACTTATATATAACATCTGTATATAGTGAATAAAAGCAAAAACAGTATGGTGGGAGGAGAATGTGGGCGAGTAAGGTGTTGAGGGAGGGAGTGAGTGGCTGGCTGGAATGTGGCGGTCACTCCTCGTTGCTTTTTGACTCATAATACCAACTTAGTGGTTCATTATGGTGAACAAAACATGCAGATACTTTTATATAACCTGTGTATATAGTGTAATAAAAGACAAAGTATTTGTTCACTGTTTGATGAACATAATTGAATCAACAATATGCACACCATATTTTTGAGTACAGCAATGATCCACTCAATTTATTATATAAATATATCACACTACACACTATTGAATAATATTACAGCAAAAAAACTACGAAAACTCAGAGACATTGAAATAATTAGGTAATTATCTCTGTGGCCACTCCTGCCTGACAGCTGGAGAGCAACAGACCGTCTGGGATGCACGCTGAGTCAGCGCCTGTTTTTTGCCAGACTTCCCCGCCCTATAGCGGGCAATATATGCCACTTACGATTTTTTTATTATTTTTCCCATGATCAGAGAACGCGAATTAACAGGTTTAGAAGATTTTTTTTTTTTTTGTATACACCTGTAGGTGACAAATGCTAATTAGCCCATATATACTTTACAAGGGTTAACAAAATAAACCTGTGAAAAATTATCAAATTACGGGATATAGTGACCAGGAATCTGATAATATCAGCATTGTGGTGAGAATTAGCAATGTGTATAGTATGGTGGGAGGAGGAATCTTGGCAGTGAGATGATGTCATCAGCTGACTGGTGTGTTGGTGGCTGCTATGCTGTTTTGATGCACCATACTAGCTTAGTGGAATAGGAACCGTAGCAGGACAGGAAGTTACTGATCTGCACAATGTGATCAATGCGGTGTTACAAACCCAAACTCTTATACCTGTAATGGTCAATTTTATCCACAAAACAATAGATTGGTTAAATCTAACATCACAAGCAGAAGATCAATTTATAGACCTGGTGCAGGACTCATTTCTCACACATGTGGTTGAGCCCACTCGAGGTAACAGCATTCTGGACCTAGTGCTAACATCAGAAGAGGACATGATCGATCTAATTAAAGTAGGGGAAAAGCTCACTCCATCGTGTGACCACAATATTCTAAGATGGAATACAATTACAGAAACTCTTGTAAAGTCCAAGATGATGACCTAGATTACCATCAAGGAAACTATCAGGGAATGAGAGAGGAATTGCAAAACACCGAATGGAGGTAACTGATAGGTGATCATGGCATGGAAACATTATGGGAAATTTAAAAAAGATCATTACTGAACTCATACAAAGATATGTGCCAAAAAGGAGAAAGAAAAGAAAGGGAACAAGATGGATGACATTAGTAGTGAAAAGAACACTAATAACTAAAACAGAACCTCTGTAGAAGGTATAAATCAACAATGAACATCATGGATTATGAGATATATAAAAGGGCATTAAATTCAGCTACCTGGAAATCAGATCAGCCAAAAGAAAACTACGAAAGAAAACTTGCCCAAAACATAAAGGAAGATTCAAAATTATTCTATGCATTTACACGAAGTAAAACCAAAACAAAGGACTCTGTAGGGCCACTAAAAGATGAGACTAACCAAGTTAT
>WNGS01162474.1:3512-20061 GCA_020271785.1 Procambarus virginalis | reverse complement strand
ACAGCAAAATGACAACAAAAATGGCCGCCACCACAGGGGAGGCCAGTACCCCAACAAAGGGATCTTTTGCAGGTTTCTCACAACAAGATGCAATGAAAGGTGGTTTTCTTGGCAGGTTAGTGATTATTGAGGGCATTCTAAAGAATTATAAAGAAAAGATTATTAAATTAGAACAAGAAAATGAAGGTTTCATGATTGAGTTTTGTAATTTAAAAGGAAGTATTTTCCAGCAAGGTAAGGAAATTACCAGTTTGACTGATAAGGTATGGATGCAGGAGGAACACATCAAGGAACTAGTAAAGGATAATGAGGCATGGAAAGTGAAGAGTAGGGAATTTGAAGAAATTAACAAAAAAATACTCATGTGGTGAACAACTCGAAGGGAGCCTGAGGGCTAACATGGAGTTAGGCAAAGAGATGCAACAAGAAACTTCCTTGGCAACTCAAATAGAGGAGGCTAATAAAGAACTAGAAAAGTATCAAGAAAAAATAAAAGAGACGTATGCACAAGTTGTAAAAAAGAAAGAGACAATCAAGGAAGTGTGTTCGGAAGTCAAAACCAGAAATGACCAACAAGAAGCAGAAATTAGGCAAGCAATTAGGAAAGAACTGGCTACCAACAGTAAACTAGTACAAAACACTGCAGATAGAACTAAGTCCATAATAATTTTTGGATGTTTAGAGAAGGACATTTCATCTAGGGTGGACTGAGCAGCAGAAGGTTACGAGGTTCCGGAGTCGTCCTGGCTGCCGGACTGTCTTGTGTTTATTCAGTCTTTGGCATCAGTCATGTGCATGGAGTTCTTAGGGCCTACCGGAGACCACGGCCAGAACCTGCCCCTTCAGAGAGGCAAGAGGAGCAATGGCCTATAGAAACCCCCGTGTGGTTGGAAGCATTCTATGTCTGCCATCGACCAGGTCAAGCATCCAGAAAGGGAAGCGTCCCAAAACAAACCTATATTCTGGTTAAAATTGCTACCAAAAGCCGAACTAGTGGATAGAACTCCCCAATAGAAAACAAGCAAACTAGTATGACGTCACATGTCACCGCGCCGCTGTCTGCGCAGCTCCCCCCTCCCCAGCAGGGGGAAATGGGCGCCCCAGACCTCTCAACAGCTATCAACCCATCAGTTCTGAGGCTGGATGTCAAAACATGCTAAAAACTGCCGACCGGAGGGAGGGAGGGTTGCCAGGGAGCCTACGGGTCTCACTCAGAAAATAGTGTTTCATTACATTCAACGCTGGTTTTCTGGGGGGAGCCCAGTCAGTTCCCCGGAGCTAACTACCCACAGAGGAAGGTCTAAGGGACGTATCCGGGAGGTGGCCACCACTCACACCTCAACACGAAGCGAGACAACCGGCCGCAACTGCCAACCCAAAGCGACACAGGCCTGACCAGGCCTAAGGATCTGAACATGGCAACGAGCAGCCAGGACCCAGTGTGACAGCCAAAATCCCCACGCCCAAATGTCCGCCCAAAACACAGACCCAAGGAACTGCAGCAAGAGCCGCGAACTTGCGAACGTCATGGGCATGGGGAGAGACCGCAGGCTGGCCAGCCTTAATGACTCTACGGACGACCTGGAAGACCCGCACCTGCGAACAGGGAAGATGGGGAAACCAGATCAACCTTAAGTGCGTCCACGGACACAGAAGCCGTGGCACACCAAAAACAGCAGGAAGCCACAACCGGGCATAAAACAAGATGCACCCCCGGCCAAATCAACAAGGCATCAACAATTCAGGGACCCCTCCGGAAAGCAGCAGTCACATTCTATGCCAGAAAAGAAGGAGAAGGCCGCAGAGGAACAAAACAATCGCCCCCGACCAAAGGAGCAGAAACCTCAGCGCCGGAGGAGAGCATGAAGCTCACAACCCGACCCCCGAGGACAACACCAACAGGAAAAGAGCCCATGAGAAATAAACCGGAACCATAGGGGCCACAAGAATTGTGGAGAAGAAAAGAGAGAGAGCACCCTGTCCCATGACCAGGACGGCTCAGATGGCGCATGACCAGGACGGCTCAGATGGCGCATGACCAGGACGGCTCAGATGGCGCATGAGCAGGCCGGAGGTGAACCAACGCTTGAGACAGCGTGCGGAACGGCACAGAAGTAACATCAACACCGAACGCAAGCGGAAGCGGCTCCGCCAGTGCCGAACGAAATGAGGCGAGAGTATGCGGCAAAATGACGGCCCCGAACCCTCATAAGAGAAGGACAAGACCACGCCAACAAAACACCGCCACCGAAGAAAGAACAGAAGGAAAAAGGAAGGACCGCCAAAATACCCCACACTGCCGCCAAGAAGAAGCACGCAGGTGGGACACCAGCAACGATGCCACCAACCAAAGGTGAAACTCGAGGCAGAGCCACGGGACGACCTCAGGTGCGACCACCGAGCAGGCAGAGCCGGAAACCCGAGCCGGCAAAGGAGATGGAATGTCTGCCGTACTGAAGAAACGTCCCAATGCCAGCGAGCCGCCAGGACGGTGGAGACCAAGACCCTGACAGACTGCAGAGAAGAGACACCGCGAAATTCGGAAAATGCCAACAGGAACGCAGAATCCAGGAAAAAAGCCAGCCAGCCAGGAAAGGAAAAGCCAGGAACCAGAATCGAAACCTGGCAACAGGAGCTAAAAGGCACAAACAAATCACACAACGTGGAGGACAAAAGGAAGCCGAGGAACGAAGAAGGCAGGCAGCAAACGGGAATGAAGGGACAGGACCAACACCAAAAGCCGCTGAGCATGTCCCACATGCCCACGGGAGACCGAAGATCCAGAGGGGACATGACCACCACAAGCAAAATCCTCAGAGGAATCAACAGGGTAGAGAAATACAAGCCAAGGAGCACATGGGGCACACGGAACAGGGGCAACATGGCGACCTGAATGCCCAAATGAGCCATATAAAAGATGGAAGAAGCATACCAGTGTAGGAGACAATAGGAATGCCTGAGGAAGGGATGTGGCGGAGGCCAACCCCACACCCAGCATCAAGTGCAGAGAAGAGAGCCCAGGAGGCTCAGGAACCTGTACAGAAATTGAACGACAGACGAGGAACGAGGCGAAGAGCCAAAGCTCATCCCCAGCAAGCTCAACCAGGTGAGGACAACGAGGGAAGTACAGAGAATCCAATGAACATGGAAAAGCTAAGCCCTTAACAGCAAGACCGGCAAGGAATGAGGGACCCAGAAAAATCATGGGAACAAAGAACCCAAACAAGGAAGGCCCCAGGAAGAAGCACGGAAAGGCTGAACAAAACGCCATGACCCACTCCAACACGCAGCCGCAGTTCAAAACTGTAGCAAAATGTCACCACACTCTCAGAGGAATTATCAGGGTAGATAAACTGCTGAACACGGGTGGTACGCAAACAAGAGGACACAGGTGGAAACTGAGTACCCAAATGAGCCATAGGGAAGTTAGAAAGAACTTTCCCAGTGTCAGAGTAGTTAACAGATGGAACGTATTAGGCAGTGATGTGGTGGAGACTGACCCAACACACAGTTTCAAATGTAGAGATGATAGAGCCCAGTAGGCTCAGCAATCTGTACATCAGTTGATTGACAGTCGAGAGGCGGGACCAAAGAGCCAGAGCTCAACCCCCGCAAGCACAATTAGGTGAGTACATAACACCCTCGACACAGGAACATGTACCACGTAACAGGCACGTCCACCTTTGCACCTTGGAACAAGGTGGAGGTGGGGCCCCGAAACTCAAGCATGGTTCGACATACATAAGAGAGGGGCTGGATGAGTATAGTTAGGAGCTGCCTCGTATGGGCCAAGAGGCCTCCTGCAGTCACCTGTGATCTGACGATTGAAGCGGGTGGTTAGAAACAAGAGCTGCCACGTATGGGGCAATAGCCCCTCTGCAGGCACCCGTTTGAATTTTCTATGTTCTCATGTACGTATGTACTCCCATTTGTACCCCCTAAAAACGAAACAGCGACTGTACGAAAGAGATGCCAGACCGCACCAACTCACCTGCAGAACATGGGCACAGAAAGGTCATGCCAAAACTAGAAGACAGAAGAAAAAGAGGTAAATATGATCACTACATACAAAATAGTAACAGGAATTGATAAAATCGATAGGGAAGATTTCCTGAGACCTGGAACTTTAAGAACAAGAGGTCATAGATTTAAACTAGTTAAACACAGATGCCGAAGAAATATAAGAAAATTCACTTTCGCAAACAGAGTGGTAGACGGTTGGAACAAGTTAGGTGAGAAGGTGGTGGAGGCCAAGACCGTCAGTAGTTTCAAAGCGTTATATGACAAAGAGTGCTGGGAAGATGGGACACCACGAGCGTAGCTCTCATCCTGTAACTACACTTAGGTAATTACACTTAGGTAATTACACAATCCTGTAAGAATTGAGCCGCCGGAGGCAGCTAGGGCATCGTGCACTCGTAGCCAAGAAAATCGGGAGCACCGCTCACGGAAGCAGGCCAGAGCCGCTCAAGCAGGAGAAGACGGGGGTAAGAGGCGAAGGAGGCGCCCCCACCCAAAACGCAGTGAAAAACTCCAGCGACCTCCCCATAGCGGCATTCCAGAACACCCCAAAGAGCAACAGGGCATGGACTGAAGAACGAGAAGAGCGTGAGGCGAAGCACTAGAGAGAAAAAGGACGCAGAACACCAGCACTGGTGCACACCACCCTGAACCAAAACAAACTCCCATGGCGCATGCGCAGGACACGAAAGAAAATAACCCAATGGGTTGGGCTACTCTGTTCTGTCCTACTCTGCTCAACAACAAAGCAGAAAAGTAGCCCAACAAGTTGTACCCTGAGTGAGTCGCTGAAAAAACAGGCCAACTCATGGGAACAGAAGCCAAAAAGAAGCAAGCAACGATGCATAGCCGGCTCATGTAATGAAAACAATGAACCGAATCGGAACCCAAGCGGGCTACCAGTAGCCCAATCCAGCAACCCAGACCAGAAGAATGGAAGGAAAACGAGCAGTGCCAAGACACAGCATGGAGAGAAGAGACATGAACAAAAGAACGAGACAGGGCCAAAAACCAAGAAGCAGCCCGGAAGAGGGCCAACAAGCCCTAGAAAGGACCAGAGGAAAGCAGCACCGAAAGACGACAGATGTTCCAATAATACGGGACTGAGCAACAACCGTCCCGAACCTTCTTGAACACACAGAAACAAGCACAAATGAGGAAGGCACAGAAAGGCCCAGACACACCTGAGACCAAAAGTCATGCAGAACCCCAAGAAGAGGGGAACATGACGGAGAAGTCCCGTCGCAAGAAAAAAGGGGGTGAAGAACGGAGAAAAACACCAACCGACAAGACAGAACCAACGGGCTAAATGGACAAGGAACCGTGTCCACGGTTGTTCCGGCAATATTTCTTATAGTCGCTGGGAGGACGTTGAACAACCGCGGACCTCTGATGTTTATACAGTGTTCTCTGATTGTGCCTATGGCACCTCTGCTCTTCACTGGTTCATTCTTGCATTTTCTTCCATATCGTTCACTCCAGTACGTTGTTATTTTACTGTGTAGATTTGGGACCTGGCCCTCCAGTATTTTCCACGTGTATATTATTTGGTATCTCTCTCGTCTCCTTTCTAGAGAGTACATTTGGAGAGCTTTGAGACGATCCCAATAATTTAGGTGTTTTATCTCGTCTATGCGTGCCGTATATGTTCTCTGTATTCCCTCTATTTCAGCAATCTCTCCTGCTCTGAAGGGGGAAGTGAGTACTGAGCAGTATTCGAGACGGGACAACACAAGTGACTTGAAGAGTACAACCATTGTGATGGGATCCCTGGATTTGAAAGTTCTCGTAATCCATCCGATCATTTTTCTGGCTGATGCGATATTTGCTTGGTTATGCTCCCTAAACGTTAGATCGTCGGACATCATTATTCCCAAATCCTTGACATGCTGTTTTTCTACTATGGGAAGATTTGATTGTGTTTTGTACCCTGTATTATGTTTCAGATCCTCATTTTTGCCGTACCTGAGTACCTGAAATTTATCACTGTTAAACATCATATTATTTTCTGCTGCCCAATCGAAAACTTTGTTGACATCTGTTTGTAGTTTTTCAATGTCTTCAGCAGAGGTAATTTTCATGCTGATTTTTGTGTCATCTGCGAAGGATGACACGAAGCTGTGACGTGTATTTTTGTCTATATCAGATATGAGAATAAGGAACAGTAGCGGTGCAAGGACTGTACCTTGAGGTACAGAGCTTTTAACATCGCTTGGACTCGATTTTATCTGATTGACTGTTACTCTTTGTGTTCTGTTCGACAGGAAATTGAGTATCCAGCGTCCTACTTTTCCAGTTATTCCCATTGACCTCATTTTGTGAGCTATCACCCCATGGTCACATTTGTCGAAAGCCTTTGCAAAGTCTGTGTATACAACATCTGCATTTTGCTTTTCTTCTAGGGCTTCTGTGATTTTGTCATAGTGGTTGAGTAACTGTGACAGACAGGATCTTCCCGCTCTAAATCCATGTTGTCCTGGATTGTGCAATTCATTGTTTTCCATAAAACTAGAAATTTGATTCCTAATCACTCTTTCAAACACTTTTATTATGTGTGATGTTAGTGCAACTGGCCTATAATTTTTTGCCAAGGCTTTACTCCCCCCCTTGTGCAACGGAGCTATATCTGCAGATTTAAGTGCTGCTGGTATCTCCCCTGTATCCAGGCTCTTTCTCCATATTACGCTGAGTGCTCTCGCTACTGGTACTTTACATTTCTTTATGAATATTGAATTCCATGAGTCAGGCCCAGGGGCTGAGTGCATGGGCATATTGTCAATTTCTCTTTCAAAGTCTTCCGAGTTTGTGGTAATATCCGTTATATTATCTGCAGCTTGAATGTCATTCATAAAGAAGCTGTCTGGGTCATCAACTTTCATGTTGTTAATTGGTGTGCTAAACATAGCCTCATACTGGCTTCTTAGAATTTCACTAATCTCTTTGTTGTCCTCTGTGTACGTACCTTCATTTGTAATTAACGGTCCAATACTGGTCGAGGTTTTGGATTTTGATTTAGCGTATGTGAAAAAATATTTCGGATTTTTCCTTATCTCTTGTATAGCTCTCTGTTCCAATTCCATTTCCTCAGACTCATATGATCGCTTCAACGTTTGTTCGATTTCTTCGATCTCCCTGCTTAGGCTTATTTTCCTTGCTTGTGATAGTTGTGTCTGCCGAAGCATTTCCGTATTTTTTTCCTTCTCCTGTACAGTCGTCTGCGTTCTCTTTCTAGAGTGTTCCTCTTTCTGCCCCTCCTCACCGGCACGTGCTTCAAGCAGACCTTGTAAGCTTCAGCTGTCAGTTGAGCTATTCCCTGTGTGGGAGTTTTGTCGCTTAAGACCGTCTCCCATTGAATGGTTGAAAGGTCTACATTTATTTTTTCCCAGTCAATCCTCTTATTGTTGAAATTGAATTGATTGAATATTCCTTCTCGCTTGTTGGGTCTCTTAGATCTACTACCGTTATTTATGCTAGTTCGCACTTCAATGAGCTTATGGTCTGAGTATGAAGTATCTGAGATTGTTATGTCTCTGATTAGTTCATCATTGTTTGTGAATAACAAGTCTAGTGTGTTTTCGTTCCTAGTTGGTTCTGTAATCTGTTGATTGAGCGAGAATTTGTCACAGAATCTCAAAAGTTCTCTGACCTGTGGCTGGTTATTTCCCGGGTCATTCCCTGCTATGATATTTGTGTTTGCCATTCTCCATCTTAGACTCGGTAAATTGAAATCTCCAAGGAAGATAATATCTGGAGCTGGGTTTGCTAGGTCATCAAGTATGTTCTCTATTTTGTGCATCTGCTCTGTGAATTCCTCAACCGTTGTATCTGGCGGTTTATATATTAAAATAATAATTAGGTTTAGTTTCTCTACCTTAATTCCAAGTACCTCTACCACCTCATTAGTTGAGTTTAGTAGTTCTGTGCATACCAGGTCCTCTTTAATATACAGACCTACTCCCCCATTTGACCTAGTTTTTCTATCACATCTGTATAAATTATAATTTGGAATCCAGATTTCACCATCCATGTAATCTTTTGTATGAGTTTCCGTGAATGCCCCAAATATGGAGTTTGACTCTAATAGGAGACCATTTATGAACTTGACTTTATTTCTTGACTTTGGCTTTAGACCTTGAATGTTTGCAAAAATGAATGATTGTCCATATTGTGTGTCACTTCTGGAAGGTTTTGGTGGTTCTCCCTCCTCTCTACCCTGACCCAGGGTGTGTTGTTGTGGCAATGGTTTGTCCAGTTTTGGAAGTGATATTGGGGAGTGTGGTAGTCTCTGTGTAGTTGGGGGGTGTAGTATGTGTGGGCTTGATGACGAAATGTAGTCCAGTCTCGGGCATTTCCCCCTCTCCATCCGTACTCCTGCCACGTTTCTGCCTGTCTGTTTCTCCCTCTGTTTCTGCCTGCCTCTAAAAAATGTTCAGGGCTATTATATTGGACTTCCTCTCTTATATAGCGCTGTGTACCTCTGACGTGGAAATCGGGGCAATGAAGATCGTAGCATTTCCTCTCATTAACTGAGAGTTTGCATAGCTTAGGGTGAAAATATCTACACTCAGTATCAAAACGACATCTGCCTTTCCCTAACCAGTTCCGGCATTTCCGTGGGTGCATGAATGAGCATTCCGTGCCTCTGGGCCCATATCTGCACTGTCCTTTTGCATAATACCTGCAAATATTTTCATCTGTGATTGCATTATTCTTGTTTGTATCCGTGTACGACTTGGCTACCTCTGTGATTTTTGTTCCAACTTTCTCGTTTCTGCATTTATTCTCGGTATTGCCCTTATCTTTCGCCTTGTTGCTTTCGTCTTTCTCATTCGTCTCATTTTTTATCTCCTTATTCATATCACCAGTTTGCTCTACAATATTGCCTTCATTTTTGTGTACCTCGACGCTATGTCCTTCTACATTGCTACTTTGACTCTCTAAATTCTCAATCCCTGGGTTGTGCTCAGAGTTCGTTGCTGTCTTTATATACTCTGCATATATTTCTGGTAGTTTTTGTGTGAATTGTAGCCTGTGTACTTCAGGAATGTCATTCATTAGTTTGGCAATGTTTTCCCACACCTGTCTGTCACTTTGAATGCCCCCATCGCTACCCCGGAAGGGGAATTCCCCGAGACCAACCGAGTCTCAAAACCATGGAAGCCCCGCCCCGATCCCGAACCCACAGATGGTAAGGACCCGGATACAGGGAGGAAGGGGGGGGGGGGACCCGACAAGACCACCAACCAAAATGGGGAGCTTCGGGGCTTCCACGGAGCAAACAACTTAGCGTGTTGCCATCGAAATGCAATGTGCAACGCCCGCGCTGCATGAGACAGGGTAACCAAGTCACAAGCAAGCAACAAAATCCGCAGGACTCAGAACCGAAGGTGTCACCGACCCCACAGGCAGCAGAGGGAGGCAAAACAGGGAGAGTCACCCTGAGACAAGGGGACAGAGCAACTCTCGAACTCGCACAAAGCGAGGGGGGACTCCGGGACCACAAACATCAGGTCCATGCTCCCCCTAAGGGTTTCCCAGGGCCCTGAGCATATACTATAAAAGGACTTGTGCTCAGGTAATCCCAGGCAGGGTACTGCTAACCGGCGCCCAAGTCTACCAAACAACTTTCTAAGAACTAAACCCCCTGGATGTGTACACTCACGGGGACCTAGCAGGGGAAACCACCGGAAGATAACTCAGTACAAAAGGGGCAAGACCAAAGGCAGCCCCCCTCCACCAGGTAGACAAACAAAAAGAAAAAGAAAACCCCGCAAAAGGACAGCGTACCCAGGGGGAACGAAGCTGGCCGCCATGATTGGTGAAAACAAGCTGCGCAGTACCCTGTGCCCCTACCAGTGCAAACTGTCCATTCCCCTAAGGCGAACAAGGAAGACAGAACCCCCTTTCACACAAAGGGCGACCGAAAATCAAACAGTAAATGGCCTAGCAGAAGCAGGACCCAAGGAACTTGTGGAAGGTAACCCCAAGCCCCAAGGGCAGTACTTACAAGGCACCTAGGGAAGGTAACCCTAGGCGCATGCAGCCCGAGTACTGGAGACTCACTCTCGGCCCACACACCACCTAGAAGACAGACACCACACTCTAGGTATAGTGCTGAAACAACCACTGGAGCCGGAGCACACAACCGGTGCCTTAGCATCAGCCGAAGAACTGATGGATGGATAGCCAGCGTGAGAGGTCTGGGGCTTCCCCTTCCCCCTCTAGGTGAGGGGGGAGCTGCGCAGACAGCGGAGCGGTGATGTGTGATATCATACTAGTTTGCTTGTTTTCTTTTGGGGAGTTCTATCTACTAGTTTGGCTTTTGGTAGCAATTTTAACCAGAATAGGGGTTTGTTTTGAGACGCTTCCCTTTCTGGATGATTGACCCAATCGATGGCAGACATAGAATGCTTCCAACCACATAGGGGTTTCTATAGGCCATTGCACCTCTTGCCTCTCTGAGGGAGCCAAGTTCTGGCCATGGTCCCCGGTAGGCCGTAAGAACTCCACACACATGACTGATGCCAAAGTCTGACATTAGCATATCAGCCTGGGATAGCTCCGGGGAGCTGACGGGGCTCCCCCCCAGAAAAGGCTTTCGACAGAGTTCCACATAAGAGGTTGTTCTGGAAACTGGAAAATATTGGAGGGGTGACAGGTAAGCTTCTAACATGGATGAAAAATTTTCTGACTAATAGAAAAATGTGGGCAGTAATCAGAGGCAATGTATCGGACTGGAGAAATGTCACAAGTGAAGTACCACAGGGTTCAGTTCTTGCACCAGTGATGTTCATTGTATACATAAAAGATCTACCAGTTGGAATACAGAATTACATGAACATGTTTGCTGATGATGCTAAGATAATAGAAAGGATAAGAAACTTAGATGATTGTCATGCCCTTCAAGAAGACCTGGACAAAATAAGTATATGTAGCACCACTTGGCAAATGGAATTTAATGTGAATAAATGCCATGTTATGGAATGTGGAATAGAAGAACACAGACCCCACACAATCTATAAATTATGTGAGGAATCTTTAAAAAATTCTGATAAATAAAGAGATCTAGGGGTGGTTCTAGATAGAAAACTATCACCTGAGGACAACATAAAGAACGTTGTTCAAGGAGCCTATGCTACACTTTCTAACTTCAGAATTGCTTTTAAATACATGGATGGCGAAATACTAAAGAAATTGTTCACGACTTTTGTTAGGCCAAAGCTAGAATATGCAGTGGTTGTGTGGTGCCCATATCATCAGAAGCACATCAACAAACTGGAAAAGGTGCAAAGACATGCTAAATGGCTCCAAGAACTGAAGGGCAAGAGTTATGAGGAGAGGGTAGATGCATTAAATATGCCAAAACTAGAAGACAAGAAACCAGCGTTGAATGTAATCAAACGCCATTTTCTGGGTGAGACCCAGAGGCTCCCCGGAGCTATCCCAGGCTGATATGCTAATGTCAGCCTTTGGCATCAGTCATGTGTATGGAGTTCTTAGGCCTACCAAGGACCACGGCCAGAACCGGGCCCCCTCAGAGAGGCAAGGGGAGCAATGGCCTATAGAAGCCCCCGTGTGGTTGGAAGCATTCTATGTCTGCCATCGACCAGGACAGGCACCCGGAAAGATAAGCGCCTCAAAACAAACCCCTATTCTGGTTAAAATTGCTACCAAAAGCCGAACTAGTGGATAGAACTCCCCAACAGAAAAACAAGCAAACTAGTATGACGTCACACGTCACCGCGCCGCTGTTTGCGCAGCTCCCCCTCTCCCCAGCAGGGGGAAGGGGGAGCCCCAGACCTCCCACGCCGGCTATCCACCCATCAGTTCTGAGGCTGGATGTCAAAACACACGAAAAACCGCCGACCGGAGGGAGGGAGGGTTGCCGGGGAGCCTCCGGGTCTCACCCAGAAAATGGCGTTTCATTACATTCAACGCTGATTTTCTGGAGGGAGCCCCGTCGGCTCCCCGGAGCTAATTACCCACAGAGGACGATCAAAGGGACGGAACCAGGAGGCGGACTCCACGCACCCCCCCACGGAAGTGAGACAACTGGCAGCAACGCCTTCTGCAGGAACACTTCTGGAGGGAAAGAATGAGTGGCCCAATAGCCCTAAACAAGGACCAGGCCCGAACCCGGGATGGAAACATATGGAAAAACCTCCCGATCACCAGGACACCAAACCCGGCGATCTGGAAGGAACCACACCCCTGGTGAGCAGACATGCGCTCTGACTGGGAGCCCACACCAGCCAGACGTCGAGGTAGGCCATACACCGAATCTCAGACACAGACAGGGAACCAAGAACCGGGAAAGATGCAAAAATTTCAAAGTGCTCAGCACAAAATAGGGCAGGCAACAAAAGCAGCCAGCCTGAAGCCCCACCACCAACCATGCCAGACCCAGAAAAACCGGGGAGGAACGCGCCAAGAGGTGACCTGGAGGTCTAGGGCCACCATCCAGGCACCCGGCCCCCAACAGAAGCCGGACCCCAGAAGGATGGGACGGACCGACCACGTCCAACGTACCCACGAAGATGACACGACGAAACGCAGGGGAAGAAGCCCACCCCGCCAGCTCTGAACCCCCCAAAGGGGGAGAAGCCGTCACCGATGCCACCAGAGGCCGGAAGACGACGCAAAGCGCCCACCAACAGCGGGACCATGCGAGAGGCAATAGAGCAAGCTGCTCCCCCAGCACCCCGCCAACAGAGAAAAAAAAAATATAAATAAAGTACACATACACATTATGCATAGACATATACACCAACAAAATATGACATGTATACACATGCACACACACACACAGCGTACACATGCACAAGTGTACACCCAGGCATTAGGAAGCAATGTGGCGGAGGCTGACTCCCTACACAGTTTATAGTGTAGGGATGATAGAGCCCAACAGGCTCAGGAACCTGTACACCTGTAGAACGACGGTTGAGAGGCGGGACCAAAGAGCTAAAGCTCAACCCCCGCAAGCACAACGAGGCGAGTACATACAATGTAAATGTAAAGTACAAGTTGCCGACCAGCGGGCAGAGCACCACACCGGCCAGGCAAAGAAGGCACTAAACTGCATCAAAAGGCCCACCTCGACAGCAAAACCTCAAAGGCCCAGCACAACCACAACATGTGCCTAGACCCAAAAAGAGCAGTCTGCAAGCCAGGAAGACCCCGGAACCCCAGAAGGCAGAACCAGGTCACATGAGGAAACAAAGCCCCTGAACCCACAAAAAGGGGGCCCAAGAGGAAGAAACCTCTGGAACAAACCAAAGAACCCAAAGGAACCCAGAATCGAACCAGGGGGAAGCCAAACCACCACAATTGCCGGCGGAGAACACCACAGAAGGCAAAGCGCAGCCCCCATACAGAACCCTCTGGGAAACAGTCATAACAGACCGAAAACCGAGGGACAAGGTGTGGGAGCAAGCCTAACAGCCAGAAACACTGAGCCCAAACCCATGGGCCCAGAAGCCCGGTGGAAAATAAACACCCAAAGGAACAGTAACGGGCAGAAAACACCAGAAAAGCAAAAAAAAAAAACGACAACAGGAGAAGAAAACCCCTGAAAAAAGGGTGAAAAACTCACCCCAGACGCTCGCTCGCACACCCAGGCGTATGTAAACAAACCGCAACGCCGCCCTGGTGGCCACGCCGGGAAACAGGCAGACGAAAATGGCCGCCAGCAGGGGCTGTGCTGGACGCTAAGAGACAAAACACGCCAGCAAAAGTGGGAAGCAAGCAGACTGGATGGGCTAAAAACTCCGCCCAAAAGCAGAAAAACCCCGGCAGGGCAAACCGCCCCAGAACTGCTAGCAGGCATCCCCCACAGCCCCGGGAACCAGCAACAGAGGCCCGGGGCAGAGCCGTCCTCCAAGCCCTCCGCCCTTAAGAAAAGAAAGAGTCCATGGGAAAGGCAGCAAGAAACGGGCCGCTGGTAAGCCCCAGAAGCCTTGGCAGGAGGAACAGGCTCTAAAACCTCCGTCCCCAACCCGAATGGGGCAGCCCCCGAAAACCGCCCGAGCCTCTGCCCCAACTAAACCCGCCCCGACCCCGAAACCCGCAGACAGTCCGGAACCGGGAACAGGGAGGGAGGAGGGCGAACAGCACCGAACCAAAACGGGGCGGCCTCGGGGCATCCGAGTGGGAAACCAACCGAACATGTTGCAGCAACCTAACCTAGCTTGCAACACGGATGCCGCCTGTACTCTGAACAGTAATAACATCAGGAGTACTGGAGAACAAGCAGAGAGAAACTCTCTCGCAGACTCCGGGTCAAGGTGTCAGGGACCCAACAGGCAGCATGACGGAGGTAAATGGCGACTGTCACCTAGAGACAAAGGCACAGCAACCAACGATCCCGTACAAGACGGGTTGGTACCCGGAAGACACATGCAATGGTCTCCCGAGCCCAGACGGGGTTTCCAGGGCCCGTAGGTTAGCAACTACGGGAAGCCCGGGCAAGGTGTTGCTAACCGGTTAAGAAACCCGAAACACAAGGTAAAGATTAATACTGAAAACCCCCGGGACGTGTACAAGCACGGGGGCCTAGCAGAGGGCTGCAAAACACTACTAGTGGAACTATAGCCACACTATGCAGCCCCACCAGGCAAGAAAATAAAAACAAAAGAAAAAACCCCGCAAAAGTACACCGTCCCCAGAGGCAACAGGAACCGGCCGCCGCGTAGGTGGCAGGCAGTGCAACACCTTGGCGCCCTAACCAGCACAACACAAACTCCCTACCCAAGGCCAAAACAAGGGCCCCAAGCCCCAGCTGGCCCCAAGGGCGAGGCAAATGCCGAGCAGCAAGAACCCTACGGGAGCGGTTCCCGAACGCCCAGAGAAGATAACCCTGACACGCAAGGGCAGTACTCACAGGGCGCCTAGGGAAGGGAACCTAGACGCATGCAGCCCCGGCACTGATGAAATACTCTGGCCACCGCAAACCACAAAAAACAGCAGAGAACGCCACACGAGGCAAACACGCCAAGGAATTTGAGGCCAGAGAAGCGTGTATCCCGGTTGACACTAGCTTACGAACTGACGGCAGCCGGCGCGGTGAGGTCCGGGGCCCCCCTCCCCCTCCGGGGAGGGGAGGGCTGCGCGGACAACCGGCGCGGCAGTAAAGTGATTGTTTGATTGTTTTCCTTGTGATTGTAGGGAGTTTTTTCTACCTCTCTGTTCGGTTTGTTGTAGTTTCTACCATGTGGGGTTTGTTTTGTTACGCCTACCTTTCTGGGTGCCTAACCCCGGTCGATGGCAGATAAGGAAAACCCCCAACCATATGGGGTTCCAGGGCCATTGCTCCCTGAAACCTCTCTGAAGGGGCCAGGTTCTGGCGCTGGTCCCTGGTAGGTCTGAACTCCATAGCTAGTGTCCCGGTCTAACATAACATACATTAGCCCGATAAGCTCCAGGAGCCGTAGGGGCTCCCCACAGAAAGGCTTTGACAGAGTTCCACATAAGAGGTTGTTCTGGAAACTGGAAAATATTGGAGGGGTGACAGGTAAGCTTCAACATGGATGAAAATTTCTGACTGATAGAAAAAGGGGGCAGTGATCAGAGGCAATGTATCGGACTGGAGAAATGTCACAAGTGGAGTACCACGGGTTCAGTTCTTGCACCAGTGATGTTTATTGTCTACATAAAATGATCTACCAGTTGGTATACAGAATTATATGAACATGTTTGCTGATGATGCTAAGATAATAGGAAGGATAAGAAACTTAGATGATTGTCATGCCCTTCAAGATGACCTGGACAAAATAAGTATATGGAGCACACTTGGCAAATGGAATTTAATGTTAATAAATGCATGTTATGGAATGTGGAATAGGAGAACATAGACCCCACACAACTATATATTATGTGAGAAAATCTTTAAAGAATTCTGATAAAGAAAGAGATCTAGGGGTGGTTCTAGATAGAAAACTATCACTGAGGACCACATAAAGAATATTGTGCGAGGAGCCTATGCTACGCTTTCTAACTTCAGAATTGCTTTTAAATACTGGATGGGATATACTAAAGAAATTGTTCACGACTTTTGTTAGGCCAAAGCTAGAATATGCAGCGGTTGTGTGGTGCCCATATCTTAAGAAGCACATCAACAAACTGGAAAAGGTGCAAAGACATGCTACTAAGTGGCTCCCAGAATGAAGGGCAAGAGCTACGAGGAGAGGTTAGAGGCATAAATATGCCAAAACTAGAAGACAGAAGAAAAAGAGAGTGATGATCACTACATACAAAATAGTAACAGGAATTGATAAAATCGATAGGAGAAGATTTCCTGAGACCTGGAACTTTAAGAACAAGAGTCATAGATATAAAACTAGCTAAACACAGGCCGAAGAAATATAAGAAAATCCACTTTCGCAAACAGAGTGGTAGACGGTGGAACAAGTAGGGGAGAAGGTGGTGGAGGCCAAGACCGTCAGTAGTTTCAAAGCGTTATATGACAAGAGTGGGGGAAGACGGGACACCACGAGCGTAGCTCTCATCCTGTAACTACACTAGGTAATTACAC
>WNGS01162472.1:0-44020 GCA_020271785.1 Procambarus virginalis | reverse complement strand
GCCCCTTCAGAGAGGTTTCAAGGAGCAATGGCCCTGGAAAACCCCCTTGTGGTGGAGTTTTCCTTATCTGCCATTGACCGGTGTTAGGCACCCAGAAAGGTAGGCATGACAAAACAAACCTCACATGGTAAAAACTAAAACAGAAAACTGAACAGAGAGGTAGAAACTCCCTACAATCCGAAGCAAACATGCAAACATCACACTTTACTGCCGCACCGATTGTCCGCGCAGCCATCCCCGCCCCAAGAGGGGGAGGGGAGCCCCAGACCTCACCGCGTTGGCTGCCTAGCATCAGTTTGGAAGTTAAGCTTCAACCAACGCGAAAAAAACGCCGACCGGTGGGAGGGAGGGTTGCCAGGGAGCCTCTGGGCTCACCCAGAAAATTGCATTTCATTACATTCAACGCTGGTTTTCTGTGGGGAGCCCCTACAGCTCCCTGGATCTTCATACCCAAAGAGAAGGAAAAGAAAGGGCTGACCTGGGAGGCGGCCTCCACAAACTCCGCAACGCGAAGCCAAGACAACAGGCTGCAACCTGCGACCCAAGGCCAAAACGCACGGGAGAACGCGCCAGGAACCTGTGCGACCCTCAAATCCTCGTGCCTGAAATGAGCCCTAGATGCCACCAACATGGCAGCGAAAGCTGCAAACGTCTGAATGGCATGGGCGCAAGGATAGACCGCATGCTGGTAGACTTAAAAACTCTGCGGACAACCTGGGAGACCGAGCCCTGAAACAGAGAAAGAGGGAAACTGGATCAACCCAAAGAGCATCCCCAGACCGGTACGCAGGTAACGGCAAAGAGGCGCAACAGGACAACACAGGATGCACCCCTGGCCGAACCAATCAAGCATCAATAACCTAAGGACCCCTCCGGAAAGCAGCCATCTCGACCGTCGCCAGAAGGACGGAGAAAGGCGGCAAACGTACAAACCTACCACCAGTACGAAAAGAGCAGAAACCCCTGCACTGGAAGAGAGCCGAAAGCTCTCTTCCAGTGCAGGGGAAGAGAGCTTTCCAACCCAACCTGCAGAGGCCCATGCCAACAAAATATGGCCAATGAAAACCAAACTTGAACCGAAGGGGCTACCACAAACTGAGGAGAAGATGATAAGAGAGCACCCTGATCAAGGACCAGGACGGCTCAGGCGACGCATGAGCAGGCTGGAGGTGAAACAAAACACGAGAAAGCATACGGAGCAGGGTGGATGTGACGTCCACCCCGAACGCAAGCCAGAGCGGCTCCGCCAGCACCGCACGAAACAAGGCTACAGTAAGAAACATCAATAACTGTAGTCCTGAAAACCCAAGAAAGGACAAGACAACCCGATGCAAAAGAGAAGACAACCTACGAAGAGCAAGAAAAAGGTGAATAGAAACACCAGGAACATCATACTGTCGCCCAGACGAAGCTTGCAGGTGGGACACCATCAACGAAACCACCTGATCACCATAGAAATGGTGATACACCCGCATCAAAATACCAGACGCGAAAAGCTGAGGAGAAGGCCAAACCAGTCACGTACAGGACTGGTCTGACCTGCCAAAAAAGGCAGAGCCACGGGAAAACGCCCCGGGTTCGGAACACCTATCAAGCAGCATCTGAAAATAAAGCTGGGCTGGCCACCAAGGGACCATGAGGACTACTCTCCTTGGGAATGGACTCCAACCGAGCCAGAATCCAAAGCAACAGCTGGACCAGAAGAGGAAACAGGTACCCTCACCTCGACCAGCCCTGCCGAAAGGCATCCACCGTGAACTCCTCGCAGGCGGGTAAGGGCGCCACATAGAATGGGCGACGCCCCTTCAAGCGCAGGGGAAGAAGCCTACCCCATCAGCCCCGAACCCCCCCAAGGGGGAGAAGCTGTCCGTCTCCACCAGAGGCCGGAAGACAACCAAAAACTCTCACATACTGCGGAGACCAAGCGAGAGTCAACAGAGCAAGCTGCTGCCCCAGCGCCTCATCAACAGTAAAGGGAACAGAGCCCTTCCAAAAGAAAAGTATATATATATATATATATATATATATATATATATTATATATATATATATATATATATATATATATATATATATATATACAGTGGTACCTCAGTTTAAGAGTTTAATTCGTTCCTGGAGACAGCTCTTATTCCGAAAAACTCGTATTCTGAAGCTAATTTCCCCATAAGAAATAATGGGAATGAATTAATCCGTTCCTGACTACCCCAAAAACCCCATATCAAACTAAATTTTTATACCTAATTCATCTAAATAAACCTACAAAACTATGTTCAAGTTATTACTTACCTTGCTCTTGAATGCTGTAGGCGTATGGAAGATGGTGAGGAGGGGGGAGGAGGAGAGGAGTTACTGTTTGGAAGGGGAGTCCCTTTCCATTATCACATCAGGCAGTGAGGACTTCACTGGTATGCACACACTGGCACATTTTGCCTGCATACCACTAGGACTTGCTTGTCTTACTAAGAATTTCTCTAAAGACACTTGTTTTTCCCTACATTTTAACACTTGTCTGTAGTAAGACATCACATTATCATTTAAAAGGTCAATGCAACGGCCTGCTACAGCTTTATCTGGGTGAGTTTTTTCAACAAAACTTTGCAGTTCTTCCCATACTTCACACATTTTCTTAATCAAGGAGGGACATCCTCTACTGCCTCTACTCACAGCTATTTTCTTAGGTTGAACCTTATCAATGGCTTTCTTGAGACCCATGGTGAGATATATAATAACAAACTGTATAGTCAAATGACCAAAAATCCAAAAAACACTGAAAATCCAGGTGAAGAATTGATGTGGGATAGTCACTGGGCGCGAGACAATGGTAAACTGAGGGGCGGAGTGGCGGAGGGGCGACGATCGCCGATCGACCACGCGCTAGGTCGGCCTGTACGCGTATCAACAAACTCGCGTCCCGAGGTAACCCTCGCATTCCGAGACATAATTTTCGAGGAAATCCTGCTCGTATTCCGAAAAACTCGCATACAGGGACACTCGCATTCCGAGGTACCACTGTATATATATATATATATAAATACCAAGATGTATTACACACCCAGAAATGACAAACAAGAAGCGGATCTTAGGCAATCAATTAGGAAAGAACTGGTAACCAACAGTAAACTGGTACAAACACTGAAGATAGAAGTAAATCCATAATATTTTTTGGATGTGTAGAGAAGGAAATTTCATCTAGGGTGGACCGAGCAGCAGAAGAAATGAAAATCATAGAAAAAATAGTTGGAATAGGAGAAGGCCTAAATTCAAAGGAGCATGTCAGGGATTTTAGGAAGATAGGAAAATATGTGAAAGACAAGAACCGCCCCTTAAGGGTGATGTTTAAAAGAGTGAAGCATATGATGGAAGTGCTTCGGAATACCAGAAAACTGCAATGTGACGAGGATGGCAAACTTTGGTCTACAAAACAAGACCTCTCAAATGAGGAAAGAGAAAAGCTGAAAGTGAACCTCATTGAAGCAAAACGTCTGAATGGGGTTAGAAATGAAGAAAAAAGGAATTCTTTTTTTCTGCAAAGTATCAGGCACTGGAAAGCTTGTGAAATGGTACATAAAGACAAAGCAACAAAATCATTAAAGGAAGGGGGTGTAAAGAACAAAGAGAAGGGGAACATATTCCTGAAAATAGTATATACCAACATAGATGGAGTGAGATCAAAAATATTGGAATTGAAGGATATAATTAAGCTCAAAGTCCCAGATATTGTCGCCTTAACAGAGACGAAACTTGAAGAAAATATTTTAAATCGGGTTGTATTCCCAAGGGGCTACTCAGTTTAGAGACGTGACAGGAAAACTAGGAAGGGGGAAGGAGTGGCTGTGCTGGTGAAAGAACACCTGAAGGTAAGGGAATTAATGTAATTACCTAAGTGTAATTACCTAAGTGTAGTTACAAGATGAGAGCTACACTCGTGGTGTCCCGTCTTCCCAGCACTTTTTGTCATATAACGCTTTGAAACTACTAACGGTCTTGGGCTCCACCACCTTCCCCCCTAACTTGTTCCAACCGTCTACCACTCTGTATGCGAAAGTGAATTTTCTTATATTTCTTCGGCATCTGTGTTTAGCTAGTTTATATCTATGACCTCTTGTTCTTAACCCCTTAACTGCGTTGCCTCCAAATATGACACCCCCGCAGTGCGCAGGAAATAAATTCTCTGGAAAAAAATATTTTTTTTAAAGTGTCAAAAATCCTTCCCTGAGTATGGGTATGTAAAAAAAAATTGAAATTGTACTTACTTTGGCGGCTATGGAGTCTGTAAGTTGAGGCGTGATGTCATCATTCCCCATTCGCCCATGACGTACGCTCCCGGGGCCAGTAGGGCGCCCGGGTGGGGCGCGCGAGTTGCCGCGAATATATTTTTGTTTATTTTTTGCGCACAGATCCAAATACATTTTATTTGTTTTTACGTGCTAATCCTATGTATAATGAACACGTACACTATATTATGGCAGTAAAACATCCGTACTGTCCGAAGACACTGTGTTACGTGCAAGACACTTGTGTACACGTATGTTGCACATATATACCGTGTATCATGCTAATTTATGTATATATACAATCTATGTACACACTATACACTGTCACACAGTATATACATTCACCATCAACACACACACAACTCCTCGAGTGTGAGCAGCCACACCCAGCCAGCCAGTCCTCCCTCTCTCCTCCAACATCGTACTCGCCATCACCCCTCCTCCCACCATACTGTTATTCACACCAATGTTTCGGGTTCATTTATGTATATTTACAACACATTTACACACACTCTACACTGTCACCCCCCTCCCCATCCGGCCCATTGGCGTCGTGAGAGGGCTTAGTAGACAGCTGCCGGAATGAGATGCTCCGTGGGACAGTCCTCTGTCCTTTTATGGCCTTGCACTCCTGCTGCTGTCTTCTCTAATTATGCCGGATCGCTTTTCCTTTTCATTTTGTTTCGTTTTTCTCCCCCCTCTTCTTCTATCTGCTTGTCGTTTCCTGCCGACCTTTTGCTTGTTTTAGATTATTCCTTTGAACTTCTTCTATTTTGACGCCCGGGTGCTTGAGGAGGCATACTCTTGCACCCGTAGAACTGTAGTACCCAACGTCTCGAGCGAGGGGAATCTTTTATTGTCAATCCCCCTTTCGTCGCTGAACCCAATCTCGATGGACTGACGGTTCTTAAGGTGGCGTTTGTGGGGTGTATACTCATGACGCACCCCTAGGGGGCCCCGGCATGATCGGAGTTAGCTTCCTGTTGGGTGTTCTGCCTCTAATTGTGGCTCCATGGTGGGTATGGGGGCACATTCGTGAATGAATTTCTCGCTTTTCGTACACATGCCATTTAATGTTTCTGTTGTACCCTCTCAAGCTCGTGGGGTGGGCGACCAAGCCCTCGAGTCGGCCTGTATTGGAAGACCAGGCTTTGTAGCTCCCGCTGCATTGGGCCCCGACCTTGCTCCTCCTTTTACCATCCTGACTTCTTCCCCCAGCTCCCCTCCCTCCTCTGTGGTTGGGTCGAGCCTCCAGCCCCCAGTGGTGACCACTTCGTCCCTTGGTGCGGCTAAGTCTCTTGTTGTAACTACTGCGCCTTTTGTCCCCTCTCTCTCAGGGGGTTCTCAACGCCGTCAACGTCACGGCCGCACTCGCTCGTTTCCTTCCTGTACTGATGTGTATCAGGCCTTGTTTGGTCCTGCTTCATGGGCCAAATACTTTGATCTCCTCCCTCTTGATTCCGCGCCTCCTGACGATTTCTCCCTCCATCGGCATCTCGTTGATTCCGTGGATGCGTCGGTCACCTTCAACCCCACTCGTCTCGGTACACGTGTCATTGCTGCTCCTTCTCAGGATGCAGCTTCCCACTTGGCTGCCTTATCTTGCCTTGGTGAGATCCCTGTTCGGGTCTCTAAGAACACTCGGTTGAATGCCAGTGTTGGCACTATTCTCCTCCCTCCCCATGTTGCAACCGGTGTTCAAAATCTGCAGGACTGCCACGATGACATTCGGCATATCTTTGATGCCCAAGGCCATTCTGTCCTCCAGGTTGACTCGTTTACTCGTCCCCCTCGTGGTCGTCGCTGTCAACCCCTTCGAGTTGTAAAGGCCACCTTTGATGGTAGGACCCTTCCATCCTCTGTCATTCTCGCTGGTGCCAGGTGCTCTGTCCAGGAGTTTATTCCTTCTCCTCGACTTTGTAACAAGTGCTGGAGGTTTGGGCATGGTGCCCTCTGCTGCTCTGGGACTGTTTCTCTCTGTCCTTTGTGTGGAGGTGAAGGTCACTCTAAGTCGGAGTGCACTTCTCCCCAAGCTCGCTGCCTCAACTGTGGTGAGGCCCATCCTACCTTCTCCCGTGCCTGTATCTATTACAAGCTTGAGGCGGCCGTCCTCAACTTGAAGCACCGGGAGCGTTTATCTTTTCCTGAGGCGAGACGCCAGGTTCGCCGGCTCCCGCCTTATGCTAACGTCTCTTATGCTCGCGTGTTGCGCTCTTCCTCTCCTCGTCCTTCCCACCTTCCTCCGACTCACAACCGTTTCCGGGCCTTAGACCCTGATATGCCCACTGCTCCCTCCTCTGTCCCATTGAGTTCTGTCCCAAAGGGTCCCCCTCCTGGTCCTCTGTTTGGGGTTCCCCTTCTTTCTACCCGGTCTGTCATGTCTCCTGTGTCTTCCTTGTCTCCCTCCGATCCTCCTTCCCATCCTCCTCCTCCATCTATTGCCTCTCCCCGCCGCCTGTCGGTGCAGGCGGATGTCCATCGCTCTCCTAACGGCCGTCGTGTGTGCTCTCGTTCAGCTTCTCCTGTTGAGACACTGGAATCCGTTGCCCGGTATGTAGTTGCTGGGACACCGGTCTCTTTAAGTCAGAAGCGTAAGCCTGGCTCCTCTCCTTCCTCCTCCCCGGCGGGTAAGAAGGCTTCGCTTTCTTCCTCGACCCCTACTACTGGCTCTATTGCTCTTTCCCCTCCCATTTCAGTGGTTGCACCCCCTGTTCCTGCTATGGAGGTTTCTTTGGCCCCTGCTTCCCTTTCGGTTGCTGCCCTTGCTGAGGTGCGCTCCCCTCTTTCTACTCCCCCTCTTCCTGCTGCTGTCCTTGACTGCTCCTCTCCATTGTCTCCTCCTCTTCCTCCTCCGGACCCCGCCCGCCCACCTCTGGTCTGTTCTCCCGCTTCCTTCCCTCCGTCTTTGCTCAGTTTACCCATGCCCCCCTAACCCTGATCCCGACCCTGATATTCTTTAACGTGCTGTGTTGCTCTTTCGCCTTTGTTTCTTCTTTGTTTTCTGTTGTTGTCCTTTCTCTTCTCGTCGCTGTCTATTCTTCAATGGAACGTTCGAGGTTATTACGCCAATTTCCTCGAACTCCAACTTCTAATTTCGCAGTTTTTGCCCCTTTGTGCTGTCTCCAGGAGCCGATGCTTGGTGCTCGTCCTGGTCGTTTTCGTGGCTATTCCTTTCTCTCTCCCCCCCCCAGCCGTTGCTGGGGCTCCTAATTCTTCTGCTCTCTTGATTCCGCGCTGATGTTCCCTTTGTTCCTTTACTTTTTCCTTTGCCCCTCCATGTTTCTGCTGCTCGTATCTTTGTGGGGAAATGGTACACAGTTTGTTCCATTTATCTCCCCCAAGTGTCCCGCTTTCTCTTCCTGATTTGAAACACCTCTTGGACTCCTTGCCGGAGCCTGTGCTCCTGCTGGGTGCTTCAATTGTCGTCATTCTCTTTGGGGTGATGTTTTTACAAATACCCGGGTCGCCTTCTTGAGCCGTTTCTCCTCTCTTCTTCCCTGTCTCTTCTGAATACTGGTGAGCCCACATCATTTGGACTCTCGGACTCGCACCCTTTCCTGTCTTGATCTTTCTCTGCTTCTTCTTCTCTTTACTTAGATTTCACGTGCAGGTTCTTGATGACCTCATGGTAGTGATCATTTCCCTATCCTTGTTTCCTTTTTCTCTTTTCGCCCTTCCCTCTCTTTCCTAGGTGGCAGTTTGCTAAAGCGGACTGGAACCTATTTACCCTCAGTGCTGCTCTCTCTGACCTCTCCTTCTGCCTCTCCCTCGCCTCTCCTCCTTTTTCATGACACTGTCTTCAACGCTGCCCTCCAGCTCTGTTCCTCGCTCTTCCTCTCGGGGTCCACGGAAGTGCGTTTCCTGGTGGAATGCGGACTGTGCTCGGGCTGTCTGCTGTAAGCGTGCAGCCTGGAAGAGGCACCGCCGTCGGCAGACAACCGATTCTTTTCTTTTCTTTCGGAAAGCGAGTGCGGTGGCCGTAGGGCCATCCGTATGGCTAAACGTGAATGTTGGACTTCTTATGTCTCCACAATTACGTCCGAAACTCCCCTGCCACAGAATATGGAAGCGTGTCCGCAAGATAGCGGGTAAGTTCGTTCCCGATGTTTCCCCAGTCTTCACCTCCGTGTACTCTTGTGGCGGACCCGTTGCAGGTCGCTACCGAAACTGGTTCCCACTTTTTTTCTTCTGTTAGCTCTGGTCTTCATCTTCCCCAATCTTTCCTTCTTCGTAAACCTGTTCTTGAGTCTCGTCCTTTAGATTTCTGCACTCATCTTCAACTTCCTATAACGATCCCTTCGCTCTCTCTGACTTCGTTCTGCCCTGGCCCTCTGCGGTTTCTACGGCGGCGGGCTCGATGGTATTCATTTGAGATGCTTCGCCATCTCCTCCGTGCACGTCTCGTATTTACTGAGTCTGTATAATCGGATCTGGGAGTCGTCGTCAGTCCCTGAGGACTGGCTCGATGCCGTTGTCCTCCTGTTCGCAAACCAGGGTCTCTGGGAACCCCCCTAAGGACTTTCGCGCTATTGCCCTCACAAGTTGTGTCTGCAAACTCTTTGAATATGGTTAACGTTCGTCTGATGTGGTTCCTGGAACACCATCACCTCCTCTCCCCTTCTCAATTTGGTTTTCGCAAGTGCCGCAGCACGACAGATGTCCTGGGTGAACTTGGAGGTCTATATTCGTACTGCTTTTGCTGCGAAGACCTCTGTTTTTGCCGTCCTTTTTGACCTGGAAAAGGCTTACGACACCACTTGGCGTTATCATATTCTATCCCGCTTCATTCTTTTGGCCTTCGTGGTCATCTCCCTCTCTCCGCAGCTTCCTCTCTCGTCGTTCCTTTCGGGTGGCGCCTTGGTACCGCTCTCTCTGCCTTTTTCAGCAATACGAAGGTGTGCCCCAGGGTAGTGTTCTGACACTACTCTTTTTCTGGTGCCCTCAATGTCTTCTTCCTCTCTTCCTTCAGTTCTTCTCCGCTCTCTATGTGATGATCTTACCCTTTGCTGTCAGGGTGATGATTCACTCTCCTTCAGACCGCTTCAACTTGCGATTGATGCCGTGTCGTCTTGGGCCACAGATCATGGTTCAAGTTCTCTCTTCTAACTTGTGCCATGTCTTTTACTCGGAAACGGTCTTCTTCGTCCCTCTTTGTCACTTTATGGTCATCCCCTTGAGTACAAAGATTCCGCGAAGCTTTTGGGGTTNAAATTTGGGGCCCGTTAATGTCCTGCCAAAATTACACTATCCAGTCAGTTGCCGGATGATCGAGTCTTTTTCGTATATGAAAACATGAGTCGGGCCATACGGTATAATCCCGTCTGCCCGTGACTCGAGGCGCATGGTGTAGGAGGGGGTGGGGTGGGGTGGGTGGTGTAGGGAGGGTGGGAGAGAGAGCGTCGGGTAGGGGGACCACCTGGTACAGGAATTACCATTAAATTTAGAATAATTAATCATAGCCAAAAACAAATGAATAAGTACTAGTAATTATGTAATAACAAATAAATAAGTTTTCTAAAAGCAATGTGCACAGGCTGAAGTTTCCTTAAAAATATTCTTCTGGCAGCCTACGTAAGGTGCTATAGCTGCCCCACGCCAAGTGGACCGTCCAAACACTGGTCAACCATGTGCGTCCGTCCCTCGTTGTTATACACAGTGCTGGCCATTAGTGAAATATTTTTTTAAATAACTTTTTTATTTTCATAGAACTTTGAACATTTTTGGCCAAGACTATGTCTGGTAGCAGCATCAATCGTTCTGGAGGTGTTAAGAGGAAGAAGGTTGTCTGGCAATTAAGAGGAAGAAGGTGTCCTGGAAATTAAAGACAAGTTACGTGTTGTTCAACCAGTGAGGCGTCACAGGCAGCCAAATGCCTTCAACAAGTGAGGCGCCACAGGCAAGCAAGCGCCTTCAACAAGTGAGGCGCCACAGGCTAGCCAAGCGCCTTCAACAAGTGAGGCGCCACAGGGCTAGCCAAGCGCCTTCAACAAGTGAGGCGCCACAGGCAAGCCAAGCGCCTCACAAGTGAGGGCATGCAAGCGCCTTTAACAAGGAGGCCTCACAGGCAAGCCAAGCACCTTCAACCAGTGAGGCTTCAGCGCTGGCAGTCAAAACTAACTTTGCTTAATGAACTGTACAGTAATTTTAAGTGTTAATTTTAGTGTTGTGTTAGTATAGGTTATGTAAATTGTTAACAATTCCTAACTTCAAGATGTGTGGCATCAATAGAAGACGACCACCAACAAGGTAAGTTGAGGTTTCTAGTTGAATATCTAATAATTATATGTGGCAAGGCAATTCAAATTATGTTGTTTGTAGTATAAAAAATTGTTGGAAATGATCACTTTTGGACTCGTAGGTGAAAAAGTACCATATCCGAAAACGTGATAATCCGGTTGGGGGTCCTTCCAATATAGTCCGGATGATCGAGTGGAGAAAGTGTGTGTGTGTGGTGTGTGGGTGTGTGTATATATAATATATATATATATATATATATATATATATATATTATATATATATATATATATATATATTATATATATATATATATATATATATATATATATTAATAATTCTAACACGAATTTTCTCGATCTTCCTTATGTTTCTTTTTACTGTGACGGTAAATGAAAAATCAATTCTCCAAAATTCATTTTTATTTCTAGTCTGACGCGACACTTGAGCGCGTTTCGTAAAACTTATTACATTTTCAAAGACTTTAGTTTATCCACACACAACTTATGACTGAACAGCATTGGCTCTTATACCTGCATTTGGGTGAGGTGATGTAATACAATAGTGGGGTGAAAAACAAACTTTCAACAAAACACAGAACATGGAACAATGGGTATAGTTTTGTAACTGCAGAAGGCCTATTGGCCCATATTTCTTGATGCTTCTATATTGGAGCGGAGTCTTGAAGTGGGTAGAATATAGTTGTGCGTTAATTGGCTGTTGATTGCTGGTGTTGACTTCTTGATGTGTAGTGCCTCGCAGATGTCAAGCCGCCTGCTGTCGCTGTATCTATCAATGATTTCTGTGTTGTTTGCTAAGATTTCTCTGGTGATGGTTTGGTTGTGGGGAGAGATTATATGTTCCTTAATGGAGCCCTGTTGCTTATGCATCGTTTAAACGCCTGGAAAGAGATGTTGTTGTCTTGCCTATACTGAGTTTTTTGAGGCTTACAGTCCCCAAGAGGGCATTTGAAGGCATAGACGACGTTGGTCTCTTTTAGAGCATTCTGCTCCGTGTCTGGAGAGTTTCTCATGAGTAGGCTGGCCGTTTTCTTGGTTTTATAGTAAATCGTCAGTTGTATCTTCTGATTTTTGTCTGTAGGGATAACATTTCTATTAACAATATCTTTCAGGACCCTTCTCCGTTTATGAGCTGTGGAATATATATATATATAATATATTTATATATATTAGATATATATATATATATATATATAGATATATATATATATATATATTATAAATTATATATATATAATATAATGTCGTACCTAGTAGCCAGAACACACTTCTCGCCCTACTAAGCAAGGCCTGATTTGCCTAATAGGCTGAGTAATTTCTTTATTTCCCACAAAAAATTTCCAATTGGTTTATTTCAATTATTATTATGGTTATATTAGGAACATAAATTATTACCTTAGTTATATTAGTTTAGGTGGGTTAAGAAAGGTTAGGTTAGGGTAGGTAGGTTACATGGTTGATACCTGGTTGATGGGGTTCTGGGAGTTCTTCTACTCCCCAAGCCCGGCCCGAGGCCAGACTTGACTTGTGAGAGTTTGGTCCACCAGGCTGTTGCTTGGAGCGGCCCGCAGGCCCACATACCCACCACAGTCCGGTTGGTCCGGCACTCCTTGAAGGAAACAATCTAGTTTCCTCTTGAAGATGTCCACGGTTGTTCCTGTAATATTTCTGATGCTCGCTGGTAGGACGTTGAACAACCGTGGACCTCTGATGTTCATACAGTGTTCTCTGATTGTGCCCATGGCACCTCTGCTCTTCACTGGTTCTATTCTGCATTTTCTTCCATGTCGTTCACTCCAGTACGTTGTTATTTTACTGTGCAGATTTGGGACCTGTCCCTCCAGTATTTTCCATGTGTATATTATTTGGTATCTCTCTCGTCTCCTTTCTAGTGAGTACATTTGGAGAGCTTTGAGACGATCCCAATAATTTAGGTGCTTTATCTCGTCTATGCGTGCCGTATATGTTCTCTGTATTCCCTCAATTTCAGCAATCTCTCCTGCTCTGAAGGGGGAAGTGAGTACTGAGCAGTACTCAAGACGGGACAACACAAGTGATTTGAAGAGTACAACCATTGTGATGGGATCTCTGGACTTGAAGGTTCTCGTAATCCATCCTATCATTTTTCTGGCTGACGCAATACTTGCTTGGTTATGCTCCCTAAACGTTAGGTCGTCGGACATCATTATTCCCAAATCCTTGACATGCTGTTTTCCTACTATGGGCAGATTCGATTGTGTTTTGTACCCTGTATTATGTTTAAATCCTCATTTTTGCCGTATCTGAGTACCTGGAATTTATCCCCGTTAAACATCATGTTATTTTCTGCTGCCCAATCGAAAACTTTGTTAATATCTGTTTGTAGTTTATCAATGTCTTCAGCAGAGGTAATTTTCATGCTGATTTTTGTATCATCTGCAAAGGATGACACGAAGCTGTGACTTGTGTTTTTGTCTATGTCTGATATGAGAATAAGGAACAGCAGTGGTGCAAGGACTGTACCTTGAGGTACAGAGCTTTTAACTGCGCTCGGACTCGATTTTACTTGATTGACTGCTACTCTTTGTGCTCTGTTCGACAGGAAATTGAGTATCCAGCATCCTACTTTACCAGTTATACCCATTGACCTCATTTTGTGTGCAATCACTCCATGGTCCCATTTGTCGAATGTCTTTGCAAAATCTGTGTATACGACATCTGCATTATGTTTTTCCTCTAATGCCTCGGTGATTTTGTCATAGTGGTCAAGTAGCTGTGAGAGGCATGATCTTCCTGCTCTAAATCCATGTTGGCCTGGATTGTGGAGGTCATTGGTTTCCATGAATCTAGTGACCTGACTCCTGATCACTCTCTCAAATACTTTTATTATGTGGGACGTTAGTGCAACTGGTCTATAATTCTTTGCCAATGCTTTGCTACCACCCGTGTGTAGAGGGGCAATGTCTGCTGCTTTAAGCGCATCTGGTATCTCCCTGTGTCCAAGCTCTCCCTCCACACTATACTGAGTGCCTGTGCTACTGGCACTTTGCATTTCTTTATGAATATTGAATTCCATGAGTCTGGACCTGGGCTGAGTGCATGGGCATATTGTCAATTTCTCTTTCAAAATCTGCCACGCTCGTGCTGATATCAGTTATATTTACAGGTGTTTTGAGTATCAGTCACAAAGAAATTGTCCGAATCTTCCACTTTCATGCTGAGTATCGGAGTGCTAAACATGTCCTCATGCTGCTTTTTTAGGATTTCACTAATTTCTTTGTCATCTCAGTGTATGAACCTTCACTAATACAAATAGGTCCAATACTGGCAGTGGTTTTCGCTTTTGATTTAGCATATGTGAAGAAATATTTTGGATTTTTCTTTTTTCTTGAATTGCTTTCTGTTCTAGTTGCCTTTCTTCAGTCTGATAGGAATGCTTCAGTCTCTGTTCGATTTCTTCAATCTCCCTGTTTAAATTATTTCTTATTGTATGGAGAGTCGTGTCTGCTTAAGCATTTCCGTTAATTTCTTCCTCCTTTTGTAATGTCGTCTGCATTCTCTTTCTACATTGGACCTCTTTCTGGCTTTCCTCAAAGGAACATGTTTCAGACAGACTTCATATCATTCAGAAGTCAGTTTTTCTATTCCTTGTGTAGGATTTTTATTTCTTAGAACATTTTCCCATTGAATGTTTGTAAGTTCCTGTTTATTTTCTCCCAGTCTATCCTTTTATTATTAAAATTGAATTTATTGAATAGCCCTTCTCGCTTGTTGTTTCTCTTGGGCCTACTACCGTTTAATGTTAGTTTGCACTTCAATGAGCTTGTGGTCTGAGTACGTAGTGTCTGAGACAGTAATGTCTCTGATTAGCTCCTCATTGTTCGTGAATATCAGGTTTGTTAGGTTCGGTCATATATCTACGTTAGTTTTAACTCAAATTAAAAATTATTAAATTACACATAAGGAAATGAATAGTTTTATCATTTCATAAGAAAAAATTTAGAAAAATATATAAATGTAGAAAAACTTGGCTTATTAGGCAAATCACCCCTTGCATAGTAGGCCAAGTATTGCATTCTTGCTACTAAGTACAACATATATTTATATATATATATAATATCAGTCATCAAGAAAATAGAAAGCAACACAGTAGGGGCAATCAGAGTCATCACCAGCGAGGGCACAGTTGCCACCAGGAATGCTAATACAACACATGCCCTGAGAGAATAACACCCACCCAGAGCTGCACGTGATGACAGTGTTCCTCCAGTTGGTGACACCAGAGCAGAACCCCTGTGTGTGGCGAATCCGTGGTGCATAAAGCAGCTTTATCCTTCCCACCAGGATCAGCAGGCAGGTTCACAAGACTAAGATGCAACCATATCAAACAAATGCTTAACCCTGCACTGGGAGACATTGCACAGGACCTTTTGATAGAACTAACTAGATTCTCCAACACATGTCTAGCTGGCAACATACCATAGATCATACGGCCTCAATTTTTTGGCACTACCCTCTGTGCCCTAAGGGAAAAGTAGGGAGGAATCAGACTGATAGCTGTGGGCAATTCACTCCGGTGCCTCGTCACTAAGGCTACTGCTAGAACAGTTAGCAAGGCGGTAGCAGACATGCTGAAGCCAAAACAGCTTGGGGGGTTTGGCATTCCCCAATGGTGTGAAGTAGCAGATCATGCAGCTAGAGCCTACATTGCCAACATTACAAAAGAAAAAGCCCTTATAAAACTGGATTTCAAAAATGCTTTCAATCTGGTAAGAAGGGATGCACTACTCAGTGTGGTTCATCACCTTTTTCCTCCCCTCTACCCATTTGTAAACTCATGTTACAGCAGGAATCTAACTCTGATATTTGGAATACATGAAATTGAATCACAAAAAGGTGTCCAACAGGATGACTCCCTTACTCCTTTTCTTTTCTGCCTAGTTATCAAGGAAGTCACTGATAACCTGTCCAGTGAGCTCAACATTTGGTTGAGCAAGCAGCAAGTCTAGGCCTCACCCTGAACTCTTCCAAGTGCAAAATAACCTCCACCAACCAGCACATGATAGAGCAAATAAAGGTTGTTTTGCCTGATATCCATATAACCAACCCTAAGGAGAGCACACTCCTAGGAGCTCCTCTTGGAGGGAATGCCATCAACAAGGTCCTTGGTAAGAAGATCACTGACCTGAAGAGGATGGCTGAGAGGATTGAAGACATTGATGCTCATGATGCACTTTCTTCTTCTTCGCAATACGTGCAGTTTGCACGAAGGTATATCCTCCCAATGACTGCACGAGTGGTAATGTAGAAAGACGCAAATATGACAAGTCACAACAACGCATCAATGGTCACGACGTGCCCAAGTCAAGAAGATAATTACGCCGTCAAGAATAAAGGCAAAATAAACAAGAGGAAAGGAACAAAGAACGGGAATAAAGAAAACAGGAAGGGGAATGCAAAGTGTTGCTGCAGTAAAGAAAGCGAGAAACAGAGGCAAGAAACGAAGGGTGAGGGGAACAGGATGTGAAGGAGGCAAGTGCGAATGTGTAGAAAGGTAGAGGAAGTCAAGACGAGACAGGCGAGGTTAGGACAGGGCAAAGTACGTAGATGGCACCCGGAGCCTCACGACTGGGACGCTAACACATCAGACCCCGCAGAAACGCCAGCAGGACAGTGGGAGGAAGACTTAGGAAGGGTGCTAGGACAAGTCATGGGAGAACACGATGTAAGAGGTCCATCAGGCAAGGTGGCAGGGCGCTTATAAATCGGGACGATGGAGGATTGCTTCCGCTTAGTACCGGGGGCAAAGATGTGTGGCAAGGCAGTCTGGGGAGAGACACAGGGAAGGCTCGCCAAAGAGTTCCAAAGGGATTTGTCCAGCATCGATTCAAACGCATTGGAGATAGCAGAGGCAGCTGCTGGAGGATGGACATCAACCATAGAAGAAGCGGAAGAGAGGAGTGACGGGTCAGCCTCAGGAACGGGAAGGACGGACTGCAGAAAGAATTTAATGATGAGGTGGACCAGCACAGTCTCGAGTGCATCAACAATGCGAGCAACAATAGCGTCAACAAGATCGGGACTCCTCAGTTGAACGGCAGGTGGGAGAGAGGAAGCCTCAAGGGGTGAGAGGAACATCAGTGACAAACGGGGCAGGCACAGGCACAGGCAAAGGCGGCGGTGGAGGGGGAAGTGGCGGGTGACAAGCAACTGGGGCAGGATGAGGCAAAGCATGACTGGATGGCAGAGTGATGACGGGAAGACCCTTAGTGAGCACCGCAAAATAGGAGGGCCACTGCTTGAAAGTAATGGCATGATCACCACCACAGTTGGGGCAACAGAGCTTGTCAGACTCACAGTCAGGAGTGAAATGAGAACCAGAGCATTTGCCACAATAGATGTCATTGGTGCAGCCATGGGAGGTATGGTGAAAACCCTCACAACGATAGCACTAAGTGGGACTGCGAACGTACACCTCCAATTTACGAAGGAAGCCATTAATCCAAACCTGATCAAGGTAGTGGAAGTCAGGAAAAGTAAGGAGAGTAGTACCTGTATCACACAGGTCGCCATCAATTCTACTAATAAATTTCTTGACACCAAAGATCGGAATGTCAGCATCCTGCAGTTGCGCCTTGATATCGTCCACACTAACATCAACAACATGCCAGACCACATATCATACCAAACAGTCACCCAGAGGGGTATAACAATGGACCTTGTAACCACAGATATCACTAATGTCCGAAAGCATCAAGTCCCTGAAGGAAGCGTGGTCCATGACAATTAAATTCCTGCGTTTATTCGGTCTGAAAATGTGCACCTGGATCTTAAAGAATTCAGGAATGGCTTGATAGAAAAGACTGCGTGCCCTACTACTACCCAAAACACTCCGATCAGTGGGTGTATTGGCATCAAACGCGATGATGAATGTACATAGGCCAGGAGAACTCGTCCGACCTATGCGAACAGGGCAAAGAAACGAAGGGTGTTCCCATCTTCCACTTTGGAGGGAGTGGAGGGCGTGGAGACAGAGGTTCCAGGGAGTCACAAGGCACTGCAGGATGCAGGTGACATTTTGCCTCCAATCTGTTAGCCTTACTATGATGTTTACTGTCCAGAAAAACACCCTCAGGATCCCCCTCCAAGATCAGGAGAACGTTGTGACTGGAATGCATGCCAAGGGACAACGGGTCCTGAAAACCCCTCAGAGGAATCGGAAATGTCCACGGGAGAAATGCTGCGTGCACCACCATCCATCGCCATGGTCGGCTGGCAACCTCATGATGCACTTTACCTCATCACCAGATGCTTGCTCCTCCCCAGGCTGACCTACTTTCTTAGATGTTTGCCATATTTCTATAATATTACATTAGAAGAGTACAACAGCCTGCTGAAATCAATGCTAGGAAAAAGCCCTCAACCTTTCAACAACTCACAGTGGAAATAAGCCTTCCTTCCTGTCAGACTTGGGGTCCTTGGTGTTCGCACAGCAACACAAATTGCTGTACCAGTGTTCCTGTTCTCTTCAGTGACATCTGACAACCTGGTGAAGGAAATCCTACCTGAGTACCTAGGTCATGATCCCGTCCCCTCATCCTCCTAACTATTCCCTCCCTCTCCCATCCCCTTGTCCTCCTAACTATTCCCTCCCTCTCCCATCCCCTTGTCCTTCCCACCATCCCCCACTCCACCGTCCCCTCGTCATCCTCACCATTTCCCCCTCCCCCATCTCATTGTCATCCCCACCATCTCCTCCTCCCCCATCCCATTGTCCTCCCCATTCCCCTGTCCCCATGTCCTCCCCACTATTCTCCTTTCCCCCCCATCCCCTTGTCTCCACCATCCCAACTCCCCAGTCCCCTCGTCTTCCCCACCATTACCCCTTCCCCTGTCCCCTAGTCCTCCCCACCATCCCCCACTTCCGTCCCCTCATCCTCCCTCCATTCCCCACCCCCTTGTCCAATGCATTCCCAAATGATCTGATGTTCCCATCACTGAAAAATAAGAACAGTTAAAAAAAACGAAATGAAAAAAAATAAAAAAAAATAAAAAAATAAAAAAATAAACTTTACTCATGAAATGAATGGTATGGTAAACAACACAGCTCAATTCCAATGCAATGTCACACACAAAATAATTAAATCAAAACGAAAATAAATCGAAACCTATGAAAGTTCCATTTATCAATGAAATCGGAAACATTGAAATGAAATCGTAACATATTTAGTATAGCGTGTGTTGCTCTTATGTGCAACAGATGGCACTGTTTTTCAAAAAAAGCATGTTTAATGGGGGAAGCCCCTACAACTCCCTGGAGCTATCCAGGCTCATAGTGATAGTCCTAACTTTTGGCATCAGTTGATGTGGGTGAAGTTCTAGGCCTAACGAGGACCACGGCCAGAACCTGGCCCCCCTCAGAGAGGAGCTATGACCCATAGAAATGAACATGTGATTTTCGAGCATTCTATATCTTCCATCGACCAGGACAGGCACCCAGAAAGGTAAGCACCTCAAAACAAATCCCTATTCTGGTGAAAAAGATAAAATAATCAGACAAGAGGACAGAACTCCCCCAGATAAAAATGAGCTAATGAGCATCACATCACACGAGCTGTGCCACATATCTGCGCAGCTCCCCCCTTTCCTGGGAGGGGAAAGGAGGAGCCCCAGATCCCTGCGTCGGCAATCCACACTGCAGTTCCTCAGCTGATAAGATACGGCTTGGTTGTTGTGGCTCCAGCTCCAGATACTTATTGTGCTGTGCCTGGGTTCAGTACTTCTCTTAGGTGGTGTGCAAACTGGGAGTATTATTCCTAGGTAAGTGGACTGCATGGGCTTAGGGCTTCCTTCCCTAAGTGCCCTGTAAGTACCGCCTGAAAGGCTTGGGTTCCCCTTCCACAAGTTACCTTGGGTCTACCTCTGTTGGTCTTTTGCTGCTTGGCGATTGATCACCCCAAGTGTTTTGGGGGGTTTCCTCCCTAATTTGCCTTGGCGTAAGTGGTAGGTTTTTGCACTGGTCAACCCGTCCTCGCAAATTCGTATAGTCAATATTGACTTATTAAATACGTGCATAGGTGATAAACTAAACATAATAGTTTACCTTGAAAAGCTTCATAGAAAACACCGACCTTACCTAACCTTGTTAGTATGTTAAGATAAGCATCTTATTGCTTCGTAATTACAATTGTTACTTAACCTATACCTATAATAGGTTAAGTAACAATTGTAATTACGAAGCTATAAGATGCTTATATTAACATACTAACAAGGTTAGGTAAGGTCGGTGTTTTCTATGAAGCTTTTCAAGGTAAACTATTATGTTTAGTATGTCACCTATGCACGTATTTAATAAGTCAATATTGACTATACGAATTTGCGAGGATGGGTTGCACTGGTAGTGGTGCAGGGTACTGTGTAGCTAGTTTTCACCTATAACAGCGGCCGGCTCTGTTCCCTCTGGGTACGCTGTCCTCTTGCGAGGTTTTTCTTTTCTGTTTGTTTTTGCCTGGCAGGGGGGTTTGCCTTGGTGTTCCTCCCCTTTATATTAGGGTTGTTTGTGTTTGGTGGCACCTCTGCTTTGCCCTTGTGAGTGGACACGTCCCAAGGGTTCAGCTTTAGCAGTGTTGTTTGGTAGCTTGGGTGCCGGTTAGCAGTACCCTGCCTGGGATAACCCTTAACAAACCCAGTCTAGGGGGCTCCTGGAAAATCCCGCGGGGGCGCTCGGGTCCAATGGATGTGAGTCTCCTCTCACTTTTTGCGAGTTTGAGGGTTGCTCTGTCCTCTTGTTTCAGGGCGATGCTCATTGGTTTTGCCTCCATCATGCTGCCTATTGGGAGGGTGACACATTCAATCCTGAATCCTGTGAGCTTTGTTGCTTGTATATGACTCAGTTAACCCAACCTGATGATGATATTATTCGGGTGCAGGCAGCTCGCACGTTGTTAGATAGGTTTAGGTTGGTTGCTTCCCCGGATACCCTGATGCAGTCCATTTTTGTTTATAGGGACCTGGACTTGGGAGTGTTGGTCGCTTTGGCCTTGGTTCCGTCCACACCCCCTTGTTCTTCTCCTGCTTTGGTTCATTTAGAGGCAGGGTTTAGAGGTTTCTGAGACTTGGGCAGTTTTGGGGGTTGCCCCTTCCAGGGTGGCTGCAAAGGCATTCGAATCGGTTCCTCCAGCCGTAGCCCCAGCCTGACATGGAGGTTCCCGGGGTTGGGGAGGGGTTGACTTGGGGGCCTTAGGCTCTGTTGGACCCCGCCTGGGTTTTCCGACCCTCCGAGCGGGGCTTGCTGTTACAAGGAGTGGGGTTTTCCTTTCCCCCCCTCTGCGTACGACTTGGATTTGGGTTCAGCTCCTCCCCGGGTTCGGTTCCATGTCCCTGCGAGTCCTTTGGTTCCGTCCTTCTGGAGGTTTTCGGCTTCCCGCGTCTCTCCAGCTGAGGTGCGGGCGGCCATTGCGGCTTACCTCCTGCGGCCCGGATTATGCCTCTATAATGGATCTGTCATCCTCCAGACTTCGGTCTTCGTCTCTATACTGGGTTCGTTATGAGGTTCTGGAGTCGTCCTAGCTAGCAGACTGCCCTATGTTTTCGCTGGATGCTTGGGACACCTTCTGTCATACCCACAAGCTTGAGTGGCGTGCTGTGGACTGTGATCCAGGTTTACCTGGCGGGCGACTTTGCACACCTTAATGAATGCCTTCTCATTCCGGCTCTTCTGCGGGATGTTGGTGTGGTTCAGCTTCATGTGCAAGTCCCCTCCTTGTTGGCGGCGCTCATGGCTGAGGACTTGTGTGCACGGGGCTCGTTGGCTTCAGTCCTATGTTTTTTCTCTCCTTGAGTTTCTTTGGACTGGCTTACGGAAGATGTAGAGGTGCTTGGGGCCATTCCTGAGTCTAGTGCCTTGGCCTCGGTTGCTCGTGCATCGTCTGCACTTTTAAAGCTGTTTGCGCCTATCCTGCGGGATGTGCTGTTGCAGTTTTTTGCTGTGCACCTCGCATGTCGGCAGGTGGTGCTCGCTTCCTCCTTGGAATCCGCTTGGGCCTCTGGCTCTTAGATTGTCTTCTCCCTTTTACCCTCTGTTGTTTGCTTCTTCTGCTGTCGAATAGTATATGCAGATAGCTTCTTTCAGCTGCCGCCCGATGTCTGTCCTGTTGATTCTCCAGGGGTCCCGGAGGGGTTGTGCCAAGGCCAGCTGTTGCACCTGTCGAGGTGGACCACAGGTGCCAGTTTCGGAGCTGGTGCAGCCTTCGGTTCCGGCTGCACCTGGTTGGTGCGGTGCTCACTCTGTGCACAAGTTGGGTTCTCGTAAGAGGCATCGGTCCTTTTGCGGTTAGCCCCATTGATGGGGCGATGGGGGGGAGACTTGCTCTGTTCGCTCATGCCTGGTCCCATGATTCCTGGGCTTTTTGGGTCATTTCTCATAGCCTTTGGTGGCATTGGGTTGTTCCTCCTCCTTTGGGGGCTGCAGGGCAGGCCTCTTCTCCTATGCTCTGTCGGGTCATCTTGGAGTGGGTGCACTTGAGCATGGTCAAAATAATGATGTCTCTCAGGTGTGCCTGTTTCCCCGCCTGTTTCCAGTTCCAAAACGGGACTGTGCGAACCTGCGGTTCATTCTGGACTTGTCCCGTCTGAACCCCTGGTTTTTTTGCCCCTCTTTTCGGATGACCTCTTGTCCCAGGTCCAGCTTCTATTGGAGCAGGATGCTTGGATGGTATCCCTGAATCTCATGGACACGTTTCAATTTGTCTGGGGTTCAGGGACTGGCTCGGATTTGTTGTGCGCATCAGAGTTACCTCTTTCGTTGTCTCCCGTTTGGGTTGAACCTGGCACCTCGTGTGTTCACATGCCTTACTTGGGTTGTGGTGGCCTGTCTGCATCTATTAGGTGTTCGGGTGTTGGCTTACCTCGATGATTGGCTGGTTTGGGCTCCCAGTCGGTTCATGTGTCTGCTCTCCAAGGGTTTGGTGATTTCCCAGTTAGCCGGGTTCGGGTTCCTGGTGAACTGGCAGAAGTCCAATCTGGTTCCCTCCCAGGTTCTGACCTGGCTGGGTCTTGTGTGGGACACAAGAACTGCTTCCTTGTCTCTTCCTTCGGAGTCTCTCCTTCGGCTGCGGTCCCGCATGTGCTTGTTTCTGGGGGGCTCCTGGGTCACCGCGGCAGTTGCTCGAGGGGTCTGTGCAGGAGCCTGAACTTTGCGATGATGGTCTACCCGCCAGGGTCGAGACCTTCGTCGGCTGTTCTGGTTCCTTCGGGGACATCCCTTCCGCTTCTCTTGCGAATGCTGGGTTCGACCCCCAGGCGCATTATGTCGGCTACTGCGTTGCCGGCTTCCTCTTTGTTTTTTTTGGGTTCAGTGCCTTAGCGCCTACCCAAGCCCTCGTTCGATGCATTCACAGACACGTCATCTCTTGGCTGGGGCTTTGTGACCAATGCTCATCAGGCCGGCCAGGGGCGGTGGGGTCCATCTTTCTGTCGGGCCCACAGCACGGTGCGGGAGTTCACAGCAGTGTGGTTTGTGCTTTGGAGGGTTTGGGTCGCCTCGGGTTGATAGCAGTGAATACATGGTGAAATTGCACATCTTAGGCACATATGTTGGAGAAGTGGGTAGCACAAGATATGGTGCAAGTTTAAAGCAAAGCACTAGGTAGGAAACTATGAGGATGAAATTAGGTTTTACTTTTGAACAAGGCATAAGTTGGACATGTTTCTATGAAACACTAATGCAAATTCCTGGTATGAAAGGGAAAGCAGATCTCATAAACAGCAATCAACATTTACAGAACCAATTAGGAGACATGAAAGAATACATATTGTTCCACCATGCATTTACTGGATGTTATTCCACCTCTGCTCCATTTAGAAAAGAGAAAAAGTATGTTTGGAAACTGCTTTCTATGGACAGTGTGCTTTGTAAACAAATGAATATCTTCAATTGTGCCCCATCTTCGTCAGATTCAGTTGCAGCAGTGGGAGAAATGTTCTTTCTAGCTATGTATGGCATAAAAGGACAATCTAATCTTGACACAGCAAAATATCACGTTCATCTGAAGACTGGCCAAGCAAAAAGTGCGTGGCAGTACTCCTGCCCACCACAGGTAATTACCTAAATGTATTTACAGAATGTGAACTACGCTTGTAGTGTTCCATCTTCCCAGCACTCTTTATCATATAACGCTTTGAAATTATTGACAGTTTTGGCCACCACCATCTTCTCACCTAACTTGTTCCGTCTACCTACAGGTGCAGCACATCAGGTACTCCCTCCCTCCACAGGTGCAGCACATCAGGTACTCCCTCCCTCCACAGGTGCAGCACATCAGCATTTATTACATGTGTATTTACATGTGCAATAGTGGAGGTATGTTGATCAACTGCCTGAAGACTTGGGTTGGAAGGTACACAGTAACAGTTCCTCCCTATTCCAAACTATAACCAGCCATTCCAGAAAATCTAATCAAATTGGTTTTGTGCAACTGCAAGACATCACGCGAAAGAAATTATGAATGCACAAAGAGTGGGCTTGAGTGCTCTGCAATGTATGGGCAGTGTTCAGTTTATGGTGTAGTAACCATTGGCGGTTGAGGAATGTGAATATGATGACACTGACGAGTCAACTTGTACTGTTCGCCCCCCCAAAAAACAGAGACATTGTTGTCACTAGTGAATTAAATTCACCACCTGCACAATGTAAACAACCCAAGTAAATGTGTAAGAGCATCAATACAGATCGTATTAATTGAGGTAAATATATTTTTGCAAACTTTTCATGAGTAGAAGTTGCTATGCATGTTTTATTCTACTTCTTAGCACTATTATTATACATAAATAAAATTTAAATGTATATGATTTCTGTAGTATTTTCTGGGGGAGCCCCTTTGGCTCCATGGAACTTACTAGGCTGATATGCTAATGTCAGACTTTGGCATCAGTCATGTGTATGGAGTTCTGTGGGCCAGCCGGGGACCACGAGCCAGAACCTGATCCCCTCAAAGTGGCATGGGGAGCAATGGCCTATAGACACCCCCGTGTGGTTGGAAGCATTCTATATCTGCAATCAACCGGGTCAGGACCCCAGAAAGGTAAGCATCCCAAAACAAACCCCTATTCTGATGAAAATATTGCTACCAAAAGCCGAACAAGTGGATAGAACTCCCCTAAAAGAAACAAGCAAACGAGCATGACGTCACATGTTGCCCCGCCACTGTGGTTGGAAGCATTCTATGTCTGCAATCGACCGGGTCAGGACCCCAGAAAGGTAAGCATCCCAAAATAAAACCCTATTCTGGTGAAAATATTGCTACCAAAAGCTGAACAAGTGGATAGAACTCCCCCTAAAAGAAACGAGCAAACGAGCATGGCGTCACACGTCGCAGCGCCACTGTGTGTGCAGCTCACCTCTCCCCGGGAGGGGAAAGGGGGAGCCCCAGACCCCCCATGCCGGCTATCCACCCTTCACTTTTGAGGCTGGATGTCAAAACATGCGAAAAACCACCGACCAGAGGGAGGGAGGGATGCCGGGGAGCCTCCGGGTCTCGCCCAGAAAATGGCGTTTTCGGTGTGGTTTTCTGGGTGGAGCCCTTTTGGCTCCCTGGAGCTTATCCAGGCTGATATGCTGATGTCAGACTTTGGCATCAATCATGTGTATGGAGTTCTATGGGCCTACCAGAGACCACAAGTCAGAACCTGGCCCCCTCAGAGAGGCAAGGGGATCAATGGCCTATAGACACCCCCGCGTGATTTGAAGCATTCTATGTCTGCCATCGACCGGGTCAGGCACCCAGAAAGGTAAGCTTCCCAAAACAATCCCCTATTCTGGTGAAAATTGCTACCACAAGCCGAACAAATGGATAGAACTCCCCTTAACCCTTTAACTGCGCAACGCGCCTGCAGGCTCGCGTCTGGTTTGCGCAACGCGCCTCCGGGTATTTGTATTTTTCACGTTCCATTCAAATCTCCCGCGGCTACACGGGGTTCACATCAGCTTCCTCAGGGCTCTTGTAAACAGACGCCATCTTTAAAAAAAATCGTGGTCCACATTCCCGGGTGTGGGAGCCTCAGTAGTGTGTGAGCAACCAAGGCTGGCGCTCGCAGCATGAGCGCACAGCACTGCTGTTCAGCGTGTGACCACAGCATCGCCTAATAATGTCAAAATATATATATAACTTGTATCATTTAGCCATGATAGTGTTATAGAAGAGCCTGAGTGTGATAATGACTGGGTACAATGTTCAATTATCAGTGATTCAATGCTGTTCACGATGTTCACAGCACCACAGCATTATTTCGTCCATCTAGGAATTTTCAAATGATTTCTTAGGTTCCTTTTCAAAATAAACGTGTGGTCAATTATTCATTTACAGGAATTAGTGACCAGGATTGTGATAATAGCAGGATTGTGGTTATAATTAGCGTTGTGCGTAGTATTGTGGAAGGAGGAAAGTTTGGTGAGGGAGGGAGGGCGAGAATTGAGGTAGCCTCATTGTGTGTGTGTGGCTGCCACTCTTGTTTTGCTCACCATAATAGCTTAGTGGTTCGCTATGGGCAACACATATGTACATGGGTATATATAGTGTGTGTATATAGTGTAAGAACAGTAACAGGAGAATGTTGAGAGGAGCTATTTTGGTGAGGGAGGTGACGTAATCGTAGCGTCGTCTGCTGTGTGATTTTTCATGCAGTGTATGGTGGCCACTGTACTGTTTGGACACAATACCGGCTTACTTGCATAGTTCTGGTAAATAAAACATGTAGATAGGTATATAGAACATGTGTAATAAGAACTATAACAGTATGGTGGGAGGAGCAATGTTGGCGAGTAAGATGTTGGAGTGAGGGAGACTGGCTGGGTGTGGCTGCTCTCACTCGAGGTGTTCTGAGTGTGTTGATGGTGAATGTATATAGTGTGTGACAGTGTGTAGTGTGTAAATAGATTATATGTATACATAAATTAGCATGATACATAGTAAATATGTGCAGCATATGTGTACACAAGTGTCATGCACGTAACACAGTGTCTTCGGACAGTACGGTTGTTTTACTGCCATAATATAGTGTACGTGTTCACTATACATAGGATTAGTACGTAAAAACAAATAAAATGTATTTGGAACTGTGCGAAAAAAATGAACGAAAATATATTCGCGGCAATTCGCGCGCCCCGCCCCGACCGCCCCGGGAGCTTACAGCACGGGCGCACGGGAATCATGACGTCACGCCCCAACTTACGGACCCCATAGCAGCCAAAGTAAGTACAATTACGACTTTTTTTTTACATACCCATACTGAGGGAAGGGTTTTTGACACTTTAAAAAGAAAAAAGAATTTTTTCCAGAGAATTTATTTCCTGCGCACCACAGGGGTGTCATATTTGGAGGCAACGCAGTTAAAGGGTAAAGAAATGAGCAAACAATCATGACATCACACGTCGCCGCGCCGCTGTCTGCGCACCTACCCCCTTCCCAGGAGGGGGAAGGGGGGAGCGACAGACCTACCACGCGGCTATCCACCATCAGTTCTTCGGCTGATGCTAGAGGCTGAGGTCGTGTGCTCCGGCTCCGGTAGTTGTTTCAGCACTGTACCTAGTGTGTGGTGACTGTCTTCTAGGTGGTGCATGAGCCGGGAGTGATTCTCCAGTACTCGGGCTGCATGTGCCTAGGGTTTCCTTCCCTAGGTACCTTGTAAGTACTGCCCTTGGGGCTTGGGGCCACCTTTCACAAGTTCCTTGGGTTCTGCCCCTGCTAGGCCATTTACTGCTTGGTTTTTGGCTGCCCTTTTTTTGCTCGGGTGTTCTGTCCCACTTGTTCGCCTTAGGGTAAGGGGCAGTTTGCACTGGTGGGGTGCAGGGTACTGCGCAGCTTGTTTTCACCTATCATGGCGGCTGGCTCTGTTCCGCCTGGGTATGCTATCCTCTTGTGGGGTTTTCTTTTCTTTTTGTTTGTCTGCCTGGTGGGGGTCTGCCCTGTGTACTGAGTACACTTCCTTCTTCCGGTGGTTCCCCCTGCTAGATCCCATGAGTGTACACGTCCCAGGGGTTCAGTTCTTAGAAGGTTGTTTTGGTAGAGTTGGACCCCCATTAGCAGTACCCTGCCTGAGATTACCTGAGCATGAGTCCTATTATAGTAAAAGTTCAGGACCCTGGGAAACCCCTGGGGGCGCACGGGTCCGATGGATGTGACCCCGGAGTCCCCCCTCATTTCCAGCAAGTTTGAGGGTTGCTCTGTCCCCTTGTCTCCAGATGATCCCTCTCTGTCTTTGCCTCAGTCTGCTGCCTGTGGGGTCAGTGACACCTTCGACCCGGAGTCCTGCAAGTTTTGTTTCTTGTTTGTGACTCGGTTACCCAGTCTTATGCTAACTATGCGAGTGCAAGCAGCACAGGCGTTGCATGTTAAGCTTCGATGGTGGCAATGCTCTCGGTTGTTTGCTCCCCAGAAGCCCCAAGGCTGCCCCGTTTTGGTTGGTGTTGGGGCTTGGCGGTGTAGGTTGCTTCGGTTCCTTACACGCTCCCTTGTCTTTTCCCTGCTGTGGTCTAGTCTGGTCCCCCCATCCTACCTACAGCCAGATTATTACCGTCTGTGGATTCGGGGTCCGGGCGGGGCTTCGTTGGTTTTTGAGACTCCGGTGATCTCAGGGAATTCCCCTTCCAGGGTAGCAACGGGGGCATTCGAGCCTGTTCCTCTAGCCATGTTGTATGAGTCTGTCAGTGGGCTCCCTTCCTTAGTGTTTTCGTGGCTGCCCTGGATTTTTTCTTGTGAGCCGGGGCTTTGGGGGGATGGCTCAGCCCCGGGGCCTGCCGTGTGGGTTCCCGGGGCTGGGGAGGGGACCGGCCCTGTTGGACCCCATGGGGGTTTTTCTACCCTCTAGGCGGGGCTTGCGGTTATGTGGTGTAGGGGTTTTTCCTCCTCCCTCTCCGTACGAGTTGTTGGGACATCGGCACCTCCCCGGGCTCAGTTCCTTGTCCCTTCAGTTGGCTCCGATCTGTCGGTGAGTGCTCTTCTCCGTTATTCCCCCTTTCTGGGGGGAGCCCCTACGGCTCCCCGGAGCTATCCATGGCTGATATGGATATTCTAACTATTTTGCATCAGTCGATGTGGGTGGAGTTCTAGCCTACCGGGGACCACGAGCCAGAACCTGGCCTCCTCACAGAGGCACGGGGAGCAATGGCTCATAGAATGCACATGTGATTTGGAGCATTCTATATCTGCCATCGACCGGGACAGGCACCCAGAAAGGTAAGCGCCACAAAACAAACCCCTATTCTGGTTAACAACAAAAATTAACAAACGAGTGGACAGAACTCCCCCCCAAAAAAACGAGCAAACTAGCATGACATCACACGAGCCGCGCCGCATGTCTGCGCAGCTCCCCCCTCCCCGGGAGGGGGAAGGGGGAACCCCAGACCCCTGCGCCGGCGATCCACACCCCAGTTCCTTGGCTGATGGGATCGTGCATGGTCGTGTGGCTCCAGCTCCAGTCTTGTCTCAGCGCTGTGATTTGTCTTCAGTGCTGCTCTTACAGTGGTCGAGTGAGCTGGGAGTAGTATTCTCAGGTACTCGGGCTGCATGTGCTTAGGGTCACCTTCCCTGAGTGCCCTGTAAGTACCGCCCTTGGGGCTTGGGGTTACCTTCCACAAGTCACCTCGGGTCTACCTCTGTTGACTTTTCGCTGCTTGGCGTTTGGCCGCCCTGAGTGTTTGGGAGTTTTACTCCCTTGTTTACCTTGGGGTAAGTGGTAGTTATAGCACTGGTGGGGCGCAGGGCACTGCGTAGCTAGTTTTCATCTATAACAGCGGCCGGTTCTGTTCCCTCTGGGTACATTGTCCACTTGGGTGGTTTTTCTTTTCTTTTTGTTTTTGCCTGATAGGGGGGTCTGCCTTGTTCCCCTTATATTAGGGTCGTTTGTGTGGTGGCACCCCCTGCTTCGCCCTCACGAGTGGACACGTCCCGTGGGTTCAGCTTTTAGCAGATTGTTTGGTACTTTGGGTAGCCGGTTAGCAGTGCCCTGCCTGGGATAACCCTTAGCAGACCCAGTCTAGGTCTGGAAAACCCTGCGGGGGCTCTTGGGTCCGATGGAGGAGACCCTTGCGTCCCCTCTCGCTGTGTGCGAGTTTGAGGGTTGCTCTGTCCCCTTGTCTCAGGGTGACTCTCATTGTTTTTGCCTCCGTCATGCTGCCTGTTGGGTCGGTGACACATTTGACCCCGAGTCCTGCGAGCTATGTTGCTTGTTTGTGACTCAATTCACCCAGTCTGCCGATGAATTACTTCGGGTGCAGGCAGCTCGTGCGTTGCAAGGTAGGTTTGGGTTATTGCAACGCGAGCGGACTCTTGCTTCCCCGGACGCCCCGCTGCTGCCCCGCTTTGTGTATAGGGACCCGGACTTGGGGGTGTTGGTCGCTTCGGCCTTGGTTCCGCCCGCACCCCCTTGTTCTTCTCCTTTGGTGGTTCATTCTGCCCCTTCCCCCCCTTACTTCCGGCCCCCAGGCGTCTGAGGGCTTCGGGGTCGGGGTGGGGTTTAGAGGTTTCCGAGACTCGGGCAGTTTCGGGGGTTGCCCCGTCTGGGGGGGCTACGGAGGCATTCGAGTCTGTTCCTCCTGGCGCTGCTCCGGGGTCTGACCAGTGGGCCCCTTCTCTTCCGGAGCTTTCGGCTGCCCCGGCTTTTTCTTGTGAGGCCGGGGCTTTGGAGGACGACTCGGCCCCGGGGCCTGGTGTAGAGGCTCCTGGGGTTGGGAGGAGCTGACTTGGGGGCCTTGGGCTCCATTGGACCCCGCCTGGATTTTCCGTCCTTCTGAGCGGGGCTTACTGTTGCAAGGAGTGGGGTTTTCCTTTCCCCCCTCTGCGTACGAATTGGACTTGGGTTCTGCTCCTCCCCGGGTTCGGTTCCGTGTCCCTGTGGGTTCTTCAGTTCCATTTTTCCGGAGGTTTTCGGCTTCCCGCATCTCTCCGTCTGAGGTGCGGTCGGCCTTGGCGGCTTCCTTCCTGCGTGACCCGGAGTACGCCACCATAATGGATCCGTCTTGCTTCAGGTTTGGATCTTCATGTCCTTACTGGGTTCGTTATGAGGTTCCGGGATCGTCCTGGCTTGCAGACTGCCCCTTGTTTTCTCTGGATGCTTGGGACTCGTTCTGTCGAACCCGCACGTTTGAGTGGCGTGAGGCGTTAACCCTCAAACCGCTAGGGGCCCAAATGGAATTCACACCCACAGGCGCAACAAAAAAAAAAAATCCAAAAAATTCTTTCGTCTTATAGAATTGTTTATTTTTGTTCCCTGATCACGGAAAAAATAACAAAAAAATCGTAGGTAGCATATTTTAGCCGCAGTAGGGTAGGGAAGTGTGGCAAAAAAGGGGCGTTGGTAGAGCCTTCGCCAGACGAGGTGTACTCCGCCCGAGCTGTCAGACGGCAGTTGCCACAAATATATTATTTCCTAATTATTTCAATGTCTCTGATTGATTTTTTCTTAGTTTTTTTGCAGTAATATTATTCCATACAGTGAATTGTGGTATATTTATATTATAAAATGTGTGAACCATCGCTGTACTCAAAATTATGGTGTGCATATAAGTGATTCAATTATTATGTTCATAAAACAATAAACAAATAGTTTTGCTGTTGTTACACTATATACACAGGTTATATATAAGTATCTGCATGTTTTGTTCACCATAACGAACTACTAAGTTGGTCTTGTGAGTCAAAAAGCAACGAGGAGTGGCCGCCACACACCAGCGAGCCACTCACTGCCACGCCCTCCCTCAACACCACCTCAGTCACCCTCATTTACCTCCCACAATACTGTTTTTGCATTTATTCACTATACACAGACGTTATATATACGTATTTACATGTTTTGTTCACCATAACTGTACATCTAAGCTTGTATGGTGAGTAAACGCACAAAGACGTAGCTACTCCACAGTCAGCTGATCGGCGGCCACCCTCAAGGCCACACACACTAATATTTCTCCTCCAACAATATTGGTTGTGGTGTTATTATGCTATATACACACATTATATATAAGTATCTACCTGTTTTATTCACCATACTTGTACAAATAAGCTGGTATGGTGCCCAAAGACCCTTTGTGGTCACCAGTAAACAACACGATAATTCCTGCAGACGACGCTCCTCCTTCACCAAAATGGCGGCTCCCAACCTACTCCTCTCGCTGTTATCTCACACTATACACACGTTATATGTAAGTATCTACATTTGTGTTCACCATAGCGAACCACTAAGCTGGTATGGTGAGTGCAGTCAATAAATGGTGGCCACACACAGTCAGAAGACAACGCCACAATCCTCCCTCCACAGCCGTACTCCTCCCTCCATCGAGCACAGCGCTAAATATCTCCACAATCAAGCTGTTATCAGAATCCTGGTCAGTTTTATCAAAGTCAGGGGGCTTCAGTAATACTATCACTGCTAAATAATAGCAGTATCACTTATATTTTGGCATTTGTAGGCGATGCTGTGGTCACAAGCTGAACAGCGGTGCTGTGAGCTCGTGCTGCGTGCGCCAGCCTTGGTGGCTGGCACAATACTGACGCTCTCACTCTCAAAAATGTTGGGCTGGATTTTTTTTCTAGGTGGGATCTGGCAACTATCAGTCGTGGCTGTACTATTGCTGCCCCTATCCCAGGCAGGGTGTTTAAATTATAGCGCTAGACACGAAATCATATATAAATGATGTGCGCGATATCGGTTTTGTCACTGATATCATTTATATATGATATGCGCGGTTTGAGGGTTAACGGTGGTCCAGGTTTACCTGGGGGGCGATTTTGAGCACCTTAATGAGTGTCTTTTCGCTACTGCCCTTCTGCGGGATGTTGGTGCGGTGCAGCTCCATGTGCAGGTTCCTTCCCTGTCGGCTGCTCTTGTGGCGGAGGATTTGCGCGCTCGTGGCTTTTTGGCTTCGGTCCTGCGTTTCTTTTCCCTCCTGGAGCTATCTTCGGATTGGCTTGCGGAGGATGTTGGGGCCGTTCCAGGGTCTGACGCCTTGGTCTCCACACATTATATATATTAGTATCTAAATGTTTTGTTCACCATAACTGTTCAACTTATCCAGTATAGTGCCAAAAGAGCATAGTGGTCGCCCTTATCCCAGCATGACAAGTCATGCAGATGTCTCCACCACCCTCACCAAAATGGCTTCTCCCAACACTCCTTTTGCTGTTATTACACTATATATACACATTATATATAAGTATCTACATTTGTGTTCACCATAACGAACCACTAAGTTGATGTGCTGAGTCTAAAGGCAGCAAGGAGTGGCCGGCAAGGAGCTAGCCCCTGGCCGCCACTCCCTCCCTCACCTCACCTGACTCGCCAATATTCTCCTCCCACCATGCTGTTTTTGCTTTTATTCACTATATACAGATGTTATATACATAAGTATCTGCATGTTTTGTTCACCATAGTGAACCACTAAGCTGGTATAGTGAGCACAGACAGTAAAAGGTGGTCGCACAGAGTCAGCAGACAACGCTACCGCCCTCCCCCACCAAGATTACTCCTCCCACTACAGTGCTAATTATTACAGCAATCCTGCTATTATCAGAATCCTGGTCATTTTTATCATGGTCAGAGGTCTTCTGTAATCATCAATCAATGTAATAATCAATGTCATCGCTAAATAATAGGATATACATATATATTTTGATGTGTTAAGGCGATGCTGTGGTCACAAGCTGAACAGCAGTGTTGTGGTCACAAGCTGAACAGCAGTGTTGTGGTCACAAGCTGAACAGCAGTGTTGTGGTCACAAGCTGAACAGCAGTGTTGTGGTCACAAGCTGAACAGCAGTGTTGTGGTCACAAGCTGAACAGCAGTGTTGTGGTCACAAGCTGAACAGCAGTGTTGTGGTCACAAGCTGAACAGCAGTGTTGTGGTCACAAGCTGAACAGCAGTGTTGTGGTCACAAGCTGAACAGCAGTGTTGTGGTCACAAGCTGAACAGCAGTGTTGTGGTCACAAGCTGAACAGCAGTGTTGTGGTCACAAGCTGAACAGCAGTGTTGTGGTCACAAGCTGAACAGCAGTGTTGTGGTCACAAGCTGAACAGCAGTGTTGTGGTCACAAGCTGAACAGCAGTGTTGTGGTCACAAGCTGAACAGCAGTGTTGTGGTCACAAGCTGAACAGCAGTGTTGTGGTCACAAGCTGAACAGCAGTGCTGTGAGTTCATGCTGCTTGTGCCAGCCTTGGTGGCTCACTCAGTACTGAGGCCCTCACACCCGGGAATATTGTCCACGATTTTTTTTTAATTGTTGTCTGTTTACAAGAGCCCTGATGAAGGTGAGGTGAACCCCGTGTATCTGCAGGCTGTTTAAATCTTGCGTAGTACTCCAACATGTCATATGACGTAATGTGCACTTTTGGGTATTTTACTCAACGCGTCATATCATGTGTTATGGGTGATAACATAACAGATAATATTATTATCTGTTACTATTATCTAACAGATAATATTAAGTTAGTAATTTCTAGCAAATTTTTTTAAAATGTTAACAGGTACATTGTAAGAAAATTTGACAATGATAAGTAGGCACATTAAAGCACATTGAAAGCTTTGATTGAAAGCGTTGATAGCTTGATTGATAATACGACAAAGATTAGTAGGCACATTAAAGCACGCTGATAGCACAAATAAGATGACAGCAATGTTTAATGGTAAAGTTGTAAGGCTTAGGTATATATATATTGGTGGATTGGGTAGCACACAATATGTGTTCAATATAACAACCATGATATAAGATGATATCGATGATCACAATGGCAAAGTAATATGGCTTAGGTACATATATTGGGGGATTGGGTACACAAAATACAGATACAGTGGATACAGATACAAAGGACAAACTCGCACTGGATAGTGAGCGAGTTTAACCCTTGTGTTACTAAGGGCTATTTGGCTATTGTCACCCACAGGCGCATAACAAAAAAAATTCTTCTAAACCTGTTAATTTGTATACCCTGATCATGGGAAAAATAATAAAAAAATCATAAGTGGCATATTTTGGCCACTATAGGGCGGGAATTGAAATTGAAATTAGTTATTTTAGTTTAGTTCATTTATTGTGCACCCCATACCCATCTTGTGGGTGGTAGTGGAAAGGGTTACAGAGGCACATAATGGGCTCAGGGACTGAACCCCACAATTCATTTAGCTAAGCAAGTTATAATCTTGATGAGCTAGTTACAAAATTCAGTGTAAGTCGTCACATCAACAATAGGTTTGAGATCGATCACAAGTAGTTTCTAAATTAAGCAACTGACATATGTGAAAAGCTAGTGTCACGGTGTGCAGTTTGTCCTGCACACCGCCCCCCATCCAGTGAGCAGCGGTGGATAGGTTACAATCACTTAGTTACTACCTACAGTTTGCAAACTGGGGATAATTGGCTAAAATTTCTGGTAGCAGATCATTTTGAATGAAATATTTACACATCGCTGGAACATTGGTTATAGAATTGTCTCTAAATTCACGTATCTTTTCGCACTCCATCACATAGTGACGGAGGGTGTGCGAATAATTTTGTTGACACAGTTTACATTTGGTCAGGTCTACATTGGCAGATAATGAGAATTCCCAGAGATGCTTGTAACCGAGTCTAAGCCGAGCAGTAGTAACATCTAGAAGTCTGCTGATTTTATTGGATGATCCATAGATGTGTGACTCCTCTTACATGATAGTATGATGATAAATGGAATTACTGGTGTCAATTTCACTTTGCCTCAGATGTACAAGATCTTTTTGAAGTTCTCGGTGTACTGTTGCTCTCAGATTGCTATCAGATTGCTATTGTTGCTATCAGCTCTATCATGCATTCGGAGGCCAACATGAGATGGAGACCACATGAAATGAACTCTGTTACCATCCTTAATAATTTTGTTGTATTTGTGTCTAGCTTCGGACACGAGCATGTTACAGTTATGTCTTAAAGAGTTGAGAGCATTTAAGGATGATAAGGAGTCACTTACAATTAATGTATCAAGTTTGGAGACTTGTACACATTTCAGTGCAAGGAGCAAGGCAAATAGTTCAGTCTGAAGGGTAGAAGCCCAGTTGTTTATACGGACTCCCCACTCAAAGTACAAGCCATCACCCATTGTCAGAACAACTGCACTTCCAGCTGCACCCGTGGTGTGGTGTAGGGAACCATCAGTGTATATGATTTGAGAGAGAGAATGCTCTGTGGACAGAGCATCAATATGGCTTAAGGCATTGAGCTTTGCCTCAAGACGAAGCTTGGGCTGATCTCTAATTTGCTTCTTGGGTGGAAAGGGAGGAATTAAAACTGGAAAGTATGTAACCTCCCACGGTGCAGGAAAGTGCCGTTGTTATTTCTCTTGGTACAAATCAAATTAAATCTTGTACCAAATCTTGGTACAAATCAAATTAATATGAGAAAGGAACTTAATATTCTGAGCGTTGTTGATCGTGTTATTGAAATTAACTGTCAAATTGACATAAAAAATGCTTAGGCTAACTCATCCTAACCCTTGCACAGAAACCCTCCAGAATTTCTTTATTGAAGATCTTCATTGTTCCAAATGGATAACAAAAACTGGAACTCACTCAGAATGTATCAGGTTCAAATTGAAATTGAAATAAGTTTATTGAGGTAAAATACACACAAAGGGATGAGGTAGCTCAAGCTATTCTCACCCCGTTCAGTACATCGTGTTCATACATATATATAGACATACAGTGGTACCTCGGAATGCGAGTTTTTCGGAAGACGAGCAGGATTTCCTCGGAAATTATGTCTCGGAACGCGAGGGTTACCTCGGGACACGAGTTTGTTGATACGCGTACAGGCCGACCTAGCGTGTGGTGGATCGGCGATCGTCGCCCCTCCACTCCTCAGTTTACCATTGTCTCGCGCTGTGAGTAGAGGCAGTAGAGGATGTCCCTCCTTGATTAAGAAAATGTGTGAAGTATGGGAAGAACTGCAAAGTTTTGTTGAAAAAACTCACCCAGATAAAGCTGTAGCAGGCCGTTGCATTGACCTTTTAAATGATAATGTGATGTCTTACTACAGACAAGTGTTAAAATGTAGGGAAAAAACAAGTGTCTTTACAGAAATTCTTAGTAAGACAAGCAAGTCCTATTGGTATGCTGGCAAAATGTGCCAGTGTGTGCATACCAGTGAAGTCCTCACTGCCTGATGTGATAATGGAAGGGGACTCCCTTTCCAAACAGTAACTCCTCTCCTCCTCCCCCCTCCTCACCATCTTCCATACGCCTACAGCATTCAAGAGCAAGGTAAGTAATAACTTGAACATAGTTTTGTAGGTTTATTTAGATGAATTAGGTATAAAAATTTAGTTTGATATGGGGTTTTTGGGGTAGTCAGGAACGGATTAATTCATTTCCCATTATTTCTTATGGGGAAATTAGCTTCAGAATACGAGGCGTCTCCAGGAACCAATTAAACTCTTAAACTGAGGTATGCCTGTACATCACAAACAATAGACATATTATTGAACATTCTGAGAGATAAACATATACATTTCCTCCTTTACACAAGTAGTATGGTATCAGACGTACACACAATACTTTTATGACCTAGGTATACTGTATAGACAATTTGCAAGAGACATGCAGATAATTCAACAAAAGATTTCAGTCTTGGTGCAAAATTCTTATATCTCAAGAATATCATCAACTTTTCCGTTGTGACACATCCAGGCTATTTGTTCAGGAACAGTCCTTATCTCAGTGTTTCTATGTACATTAATCAACGGACAATCAAGAACATAATGAGCAAGGGTGTGAGACCTTAACATACCACATAGTTTACACTTCGTAACATTATCATTATCATTATTATTAACCCAAGCCTGAGCCACATGTGCACAGAGTCACTCCAAGCATTTCTCCTTTACCATAAGTGAAATGGGTGTTTTGACTCATACACATGTAGTGTTGCATGGTTTGACTTCCCTCATACCTCTCCTCTCCACATCTGCCTGTGCCTAAATATTTCTGATTTTGCTTCTTATTTGTCTCATTGTGAATTCACATTCGATGTCAACTTGTGGTTTTGAAGTGGCACGTTTGGCCAAGTCATCCGCTACCTCGTTGAGCACTATTCCAACATGAGATGGAATTCACATGAATTTCACACTATGACCTTTCAGCTGTATCTCAGTTATCCTTTTCTTACAATCCTCAACTATGGACATGAAGACTGGGTTTCGACTGTTTAAGGAAACAAGTGCTCCTCGGCTATCGGCAAATATAAAAACATCTTTGTCGTCACAACGTACTTCCTCCAAACACGCCAGACTGGCCTGCAGTTAGCTTGTGTGGATGATATATAATTACTAAGTCGGAGTTCAATTTTCCTGTCCACAGTCCCAAACTCAGTATATTCCCTTATTAGGACACCACACCCTGCCCTGCCATCCTCCGCCACCAACCCGTCATAATATACATGTAAAGTGTTGCCTCTTGGTAACCGAGATATCATGCTTCCATACAAACACCATAATTGTCCTGGTTCATGATGAATCTTTTTTAACTTGAGGGGTTCAGTTTTGACATCTATTTTCTGTACTTTCCAGGGGAGTAGACCTATTACACAGGTGAGAGGGTTAACAGCAGTCAAGTACATCGTATTCTAGGGCGAGCAAGTCTGGCAAAAAACCAGCGTTGAATGCAATGAAACGCCATTTTCTGGTGAGCCCCGGATGCTCCCTTTAGTTTATCTGGCTAATGTATGTTATATTAGACCAGGACATTACTAAGCTTGAGCACTACTTACTCAGTAGCTCAATTACTAAGCATACTAGGCTTGAAAGGATCATCCTAAACCGACTGTTGCACAAAATAGGCAGGTTAGGGGAGGGGGTCAATGGATTTGTCAAAGGACGGAGCACAGCAAATTGTATAGTTAATTACTTGGCTATGACACGGCTAGGTACTCTGTATTTGTGGACATCAAAGGAGCCTTCGACAAAGCACAGGGGATTGCGATCCTAGACGAGCTTGCATGCATGGGTGTCAAGGGAGACTCATGAAATGGGTTCAAGACTACCTCACAGGAAGGAAAGCCAAGGTTTTCTTCAATGGAGCAGTCTCCAGAACAATGAATATGGAACTCGGGACCCCCCAAGGCGGAGTCTTAAGCCCTACACTATTCAATGTACTTATGAACGCCATTGCAAATATTGATTTTCCGGAAGGAACACAACAAGTGGGATATGCAGATGGTTCTAATACAAGCTCCCACCTGGGAAAAATTGAACAGTCCATTGAACTCCTTGGAAGGAAGTGTATTGAGCTCGGTTTCACTCTCTCCACAAACAAGACGAAGGCATACTCCCATCACAAGCGGAGAGCAAATGAAGAACTGCAAATAATGGTGTAACACTTGAATGGGTTGACCACTATCGGTATCTTGGCGTCACTGTCGGCTCTAACAAGGGGAAGAAGAGGAGCTCAATCAACTCATAGGAACATGCAAAAGTCGACTCAGGGCACTGAAAGCTATGACCTGGAATGGACATGGAGCCTCTATTGCCGTGCTTAAAATGATGTACACAGCCTATGTGCGCTCCGTCATAGACTATGCCGCACCAGTTCTGTGCACCTACTCCCAAAGCGATATGAAAAGGCTTGAAAGCATTCAAAATGAAGCCATGACAATCATCTTGGAGTTCCAAGAACTGCCAAAACGTCTAATCTACGAGAGGAGTGTCCCTTCCCAGTGTTAAAAGCAGAATTCAGGAGCTGAATGCTAAGCTTGCAATTAGGATCGCCAGAGATCCCCATTACAATGATATTGCTAAAGAAAAAACTGAGCTCTGTGCTACTTTCAGGGGAAACAGGAGAAGCAAAAAATGGCATCACAGATCAGTCTGCTACCTCGAAGAGCTTCACCTGCTTGAGCAAGCCCGTGAGCTCCTGCCTGTAGAGAGGTTACCTCCCTGGGAGGATGACTCATGCAAGATCATCATCAATGAAATGGCGATGAAAAAATCCAACATGTTACCACAAGAAATGAGGCACAAGTATCTCGAGGAAATTTATAAAGAAGCCGGAGATGAACTAGATCAAATCTACACTGACGGGTCATCTAATCCTGTCAATGGCAGGGCTGGTGCAGGATACACGGTAATCAAGGATAATACTTTCCAACGTAGAAATGAAGAAAAAGCACGTATTGAGAACTATGCCTCTTAACGCAAGCAGAGCTAACTGCCATTGTTATGGCGCTAAAGTTTCTTGAACGGAACACTAATGGTGCAGTGATTTGCACCGATTCAAAAGCAGCACTACAAAGCCTAAGTAAAAATCAGGCAGAAAATCTTGCAATAGTCGCTGACATTAAGAGATCTGTGAGAGTTCTTACCAATCAGGGAAGAGTCATCAAGTTTCTGTGGATCCCCTCCCATGTTGGGATATGTGGGAATGAACGAGCAGATGTGCTGGCTGCTGAAGGCGCTGAAGGAGACCATATTGAATACTTCATACCCAAGACTCTACTACAAATTAGAGGTATTGTCAGGCAACATCACCGTGACAAGGTAACTGAGGAAAGGAGGATAGAAGCACAAACCAGTGAATCTGTACGATGGTACAACATGGTTGCAGCTGGCAATCCCAATCATTATGGCCGAAGAGGAGGAGGCCGAGGGAGAGAATCAGTAATAGCGAGAATCCGTCTTGGATACAGATATCCATGGAGATATGGAATGGAAACAACAGTTGAGCAGCGAAGTTGCAGAATCTGTGGTGAGAGTGATGGACACCGCCTTGACCACTACCTGAGAGAATGTGAACACCTGCGAGACATCAGAAATATGTGTAGATTAATAAACCCCACATTGTTTGAGTTAGGAAAACACTATCTGTCAAATATTGATACTGTTCTTAAAAGATTTCCCCATTTTGCACCCGCAAGATAACGTAAGCTTTTAAGGGTTGATAGATGTTAATCTTCTTGTTTGAGGAGCTGTTCACTTGAGACAGTTAAGCAAGTCCCAGCTGTGTCTGGGTACAAGTGACAGGATGAACAACCCAGCGGGTTTTCTTCCTATTGGGGAGTGTTGTACATGCTGCTATGGCGGTGTGTCCACTCACAAGATGAGTGGCGCTGCCCAATAAACTCGCCCCTCGGGGCAAAATTTAAAAAAAAAAAAAATTTACCAGGACATTAGCTAAGGAGTTCAGACCTACCAATGACCAGCGCCAGAACCTGGCCCCTTCAGAGAGGTTTCAAGGAGCAATGGCCCTGGAAAACCCCCTTGTGGTTGGGGTTTTCCTTATCTGCCATTGACCGGTGTTAGGCACCCAGAAAGGTAGGCATAACAAAACAAACCTCACATGGTAAAAACTAAAACAGAAAACCGAACAGAGAGGTAGAAACTCCCTACAATCCGAAGCAAACATGCAAACATCACACTTTACTGCCGCACCGATTGTCCGCGCAGCCATCCCCGCCCCAAGAGGGGGAGGGGGAGCCCCAGACCTCACCGCGTTGGCTGCCTAGCATCAGTTTGGAAGTTAAGCTTCAACCAACGCGAAAAAAACGCCGACCGGTGGGAGGGAGGGTTGCCAGGGAGCCTCTGGGGCTCACCCAGAAAATTGCATTTCATTACATTCAACGCTAGTTTTCTGTGGGGAGCCCCTACAGCTCCCTGGATCTTCATACCCAAAGAGAAGGAAAAGAAAGGGCTGACCTGGGAGGCGGCCTCCACAAACTCCGCAACGCGAAGCCAAGACAACAGGCTGCAACCTGCGACCCAAGGCCAAAAACGCACGGGAGAACGCGGCCAGGAACCTGTGCGACCCTCAAATCCTCGTGCCTGAAATGAGCCCTAGATGCCACCAACATGGCAGCGAAAGCTGCAAACGTCTGAATGGCATGGGCGCAAGGATAGACCGCATGCTGGTAGACTAAAAAACTCTGCGGACAACCTGGGAGACCGAGCCCTGAAACAGAGAAAGAGGGAAACTGGATCAACCCAAAGAGCATCCCCAGACACGGTACACAGGTAACGGCAAAGAGGCGCAACAGGACAACACAGGATGCACCCCTGGCCGAACCAATCAAGCATCAATAACCTAAGGACCCTCGGAAAGCAGCCATCTCGACCGTCGCCAGAAGGACGGAGAAAGGCGGCAAACGTACAAAACTACCACCAGTATGAAAAGAGCAGAAACCCCTGCACTGGAAGAGAGCCGAAAGCTCTCTTCCAGTGCAGGGGAGAGAGCTTTCCAACCCAACCCTGCAGAGGCCCATGCCAACAAAATATGGCCAATGAAAACCAAACTTGAACCGAAGGGGCTACCAGAAACTGAGGAGAAGATGATAAGAGAGCACCTGATCAAGGACCAGGACGGCTTCAGGCGACGCATGAGCAGGCTGGAGGTGAAACAAANGTGGGCGTTTCGGGTCATTTCCTTCGGCCTGTGGTGGCCCCACCTCCTTCGAAGGGTTTGGGGCAGGCCTCCTCTCCTGCGCTCCGTTGAGTCGTCTTGGAGTGGGTTCGCTTGGGCGTCGTCGAAACGACGTCGTCCCTGAGATGGGTTTCCCGTCTGTTTCCAGTGCCGAAACGGGACTGTGCAGTCCTGAGGTTCATTCTGGACTCGTCCTGTCTGAACCCCTGGGTTCATTGCCCCTCCTTTCGCTGACTAAAGGGAACAACACTGATGCTGTCTCAAGTTCAACTCCTGTTGGAGCCGGGTTCTTCGATGGTGTCCCTGGGCCTCCGGGACGTTTATTGGCACGTCTCGATTCATCCAGGTTTCAGGGACTGGCTCAGTTTTGTTGTGGGACATCAAGGTTACCGCTTTCGTTGTCTCCTGTTCAGGTTGAATCTGGCACCTCGCATGTTCACACGCCTTACGCGGGTCGTTGTGGCTTGTCTGCATTTGTTAGGTGTTTGGGTGTTGGCCTACCTCGACGACTGGGTGATTTGGGCTCCCAGCCAGTCCAGTTGTCTGCTAGCCAGGGATTTGGTGCTTTCCCAGCTCGCCGGGTTGGGTTCTTGGTGAACTGGAATAAGTCCCATCTGGTTCCCTCCCAGGTTTGGTTGTGGCTGGGTCTTGTGTGGGACTCACGAACCGCTTCCTTATCTCTTCATTTGAAGTCTCTCCTTCGGCTGCAGTTCCACTTGTGACTGTTTCTAAGGGGCTCCCAGGTCACTCAGCAGTTGCTCGAACGTTTGTGCAGGAGTCTGAACTTTGTAATGATGGTCTACCCGCCGGGTCGAGTTTTTTTTCGTCGGCTGTTCTGGTTCCTTCGGGATGTCCCTTCCGCCTTTCTTGCGATCGCTGGGTTTGACCCTGGATGCTTTACATCGGCTACTGCGTCGCTGGCTTCCTCTTCGAGTTTTCGGGGTTCAGTGCCTTGGCCCTACCCAAGCCCTCGCTTGATGTGTTCACGGACGCTTCGTCTCTTGGCTGGGGCTTTGTGACCAGTGCTCACCAGGCCGGCCAGGGCGGTGGGGTCTGTCCTTCCTTCGAGCCCACAGCACGGTGCGGGAGTTCGCAATGGTGTGGTTTGCACTTCAGAGGATTCGTGTTGCCCGCGGATCGACATATTATACTTGGTGATGCTCAGTGACTCATAGTTACCGCCTGCTGCCATATTATACTTGGTGATGCTCAGTGACTCACAGTTACCGCCTCCTGCCATATTATACTTGGTGATGCTCAGTGACTCACAGTTACCGCCTGCTGACATATTATTGGCAATTTCACATAAAATATGTAAAATTATTCATAGCCAATATTTGCTGTCCGTGTTTGACTTCATTTGGTTTTGTTCCCCACACGACTAGTGAGCGTGGTCCGCCTCCTTTGTTTATTTGTTTGTTTGGTGTGAAGACACCGACTCTTCACTATATGATGACCCTTGAGGTGGGAACACTGGTTAATGCCTGTGTCAGGTTTTCTAACCATCCATGAGTTTGGTCAGCTACTAACCATCCCTGAGCTTGGTCAGCTACTAACCATCCATGAGCATGGTCAGCTACTAACCATCCATGAGCATGGTCAGCTATTAACCATCCATGACCTTGGTCAGCTACTAACCATCCATGAGCTTGGTCAGCTACTAACCATCCATGAGCTTGGTCAGCTACTAACCATCCATGAGCTTGGTCAGCTACTAACCATCCATGACCTTGGTCAGCTACTAACCATCCATGACCTTGGTCAGCTACTAACCATCCATGACCTTGGTCAGCTACTAACCATCCATGACCTTGGTCAGCTACTAACCATCCCTGACCTTGGTCAGCTACTAACCATCCATGAGCTTGGTCAGCTACTAACCATCCATGACCTTGGTCAGCTACTAACCATCCATGACCTTGGTCAGCTACTAACCATCCATGACCTTGGTCAGCTACTAACCATCCATGACCTTGGTCAGCTACTAACCATCCATGACCTTGGTCAGCTACTAACCATCTCTGACCTTGGTCAGCTACTAACCATCTCTGAGCTTGGTCAGCTACTAACCATCTCTGAGCTTGGTCAGTTACTAACC
>WNGS01162471.1:88920-99339 GCA_020271785.1 Procambarus virginalis | reverse complement strand
TCATCCACTTCTGGAATCGTCTTCCAGATCCCTTGCTGTCTCAGCAAACGTACATGCTCCAACTTTGATCATCTCTCTGAAACGCTTCCTATAAGCTTCTGGGGTTAACTGAAACGAGCGCAATATGCTGCTCTTTACTGTGGCATAATCCTGGCACTCTTCTAGAGACAGTTGGGTGTAAGCCTCCCTGGCTGCACCGGTCAATCTTAACTGGACCAGCTGGGCCCATTCCTCCTGTGGCCATTCCTTGATGCTGGCCACCTTCTCAAAGTGCTCGAAAAAGCTCTCTGCCTCTTCTGGAACAAACAAGGGAATGTCCTTCTCCCTAACCCTAACATCTGGTGAGCGTGATACCTGGGTGGTGCTCTCTGGCAACCCATGTTCGATCCTTTGCTCAGCCAAGGTTCTATTCGCTTCTATTTCCATTTGTTTTGTTCTCTCCTTTTCTTTTTCCACCTCTAGTTCCAACTCCAGTTCCCTTATTCTGGTTTTCTCTTTTTCTTTTCCTGTTCCAACTCCAGTTCCCTTACTCTGGTTTCTCTTTTTCTTTTTCCTGTTCCAACTCCAGTTCCCTTACTCTGGTTTTCTCTTTTTCTTTTCCTGTTCCAACTCCAATTCCCTTACTCTGGTTTTCTCTTTTTCTACTTCCAGCCTGGTTTTCTCTTTTTCTTTATCGGCTTCATTTTTCATCTGGAGTTCTAATTTCATCTTTTCCAGCTGGAACTGTCTCTCCTCACGCTGCATCTGGAGCTCTAACTGGAATCTCTCCAAGCTCCTATTCCGGCTACTCCTGCTACTGCGGCTACTCCTGCTGCTCCTACTCGATCCCTGGGATCTCACTTCATCCTGCCCATCATCCTCCTTTCCACTTTCAGCTCCTCTCTGGGCTCCTTGCTCTGCCGCTTCACTTTTGGCTCTTAACTGCCTAAGGATCTCATCCTTCATCCCAGCCACTTTAGATGCTTTCAACCTGATGCCACACTTTTCTGCTATCTGTTTTAATTGATCCCTCGTGCAACCTTCCAAGTCCTCAGGCTTGCCTGATTCCACAAATGCTTGCACCTTATCCATCTTGTCCTGTGAGTCTTCCCAGAGAGAGAATATACACCTGCGGTCACACAGTTTATCTATTTCAGCAAGGGTGTACAAATCCACTCTTGGACAGGGTGTGGGTGTGTCAGTTCACTCTCCCGGACAGGCCCCCAATTTGTTGCGATGGTGGATTTGGTGGTGTTACCGCTGATGGACCACCCAACCCACAACTCGACAAATGCTCATATTTCACTAGGAGATCACACTAGGCACTTCTGGCTCTTGGAGAGGGGCTCAACGTCACACGTTTAGGGGATGCGGCTCCAACACGCAGCCTTGTTGTCACGTGCACACACCCACTCGAGCCGCTGTGACTCCCCACTCTCTCCTTATGGAATATGACCTCCTCAATCCCCTTTGTCTTACTAGACTTCTGTCTTACCCTGTCCACAGCAGTGGTTCCTGTTTCTTGCTCTCTCTCTCCTTCTTTACTATTTCCTGGGAAGCCTCACTGGGACAAGTGCAAACACCAGCAAATTTGAATACATTTACTGGACGAAGTACATAACAATACACGCATACATATAATAATAATGATGAATCCTATACTCTGTACTATTATAATCAGGTTGCACTCCAACACCATCAGAACTCTATCCTCAGCTTGCTAAGTGGTATCCTATCTCTTGGTATTACCACCTAATATCATCAACCTCCTCAAGTAGATTAAGTCTTACAATATAATGTTACACTACCATCAAGAGAATGTATACATATATATATATTCCTATAAACACATATAAGGCAAATCAGCATTTGAATGCAATAACATACATATATATATATCAGCATAAATGATCCGTGCCACACAACGAATCAATTGACCATTCTATCAGTCTTAGAATACATATATATCTGTAGGTACTCCTGCCTACGTCTGTAATTCTAAACTTCAATATACACTTCTTGGCACATAAATGGCAAACGATCACTCACCTCTCACTGCGTCGTTCACGCTAATGACAAACACTCTCACCTCCATACAAGTGATCAGTTAGAACTATTTCACTACCCTGACAACTTCAGGTTCCTCAGGGCTCAAACACCAGGATCCTCTGCAGCTCCTCCAGGCTGCTACCATGAAGATTCCTTGAACAACTATGGTGCCTCCCTACTCCTACTAGGGTCATCCACAGCTCTCCTGGCTGCTGCACCATAAATTTCCTCGAATAACTGTGGCACTTCACCACCTCTGCAGAAGCACGTGACACTCCTCCTCACTGCTTCTTCATAGCTCGGGGTCCTCTCCTCCCCTGCCTTGGAGTCTCATCAACCACTCCCTCTGTGCTGGCTTCCAAGTCCTCAGCAACTTCTTCCCCAAAGACAAACCTGCAACCCATTTGCATTCCAATAAATTGTTTCCCTTTTTAACACATAAACAAAATTAATCATACAACATCTTTGTCTCCAATCTCTATCTGTCCTCTACATTTAATGAGAGTGGACTCCCCCGTGGGCGAGTCCATGCGCCACCTCGCTGGGCGAGCCTCACTCACTCTGGGAGGGGCCTCCTCCCTCAGGAGCCGGGCTCCTTCAGTTGCCCGCCAGCGCTCAGAGAAGACGGACGTCGCTCCGCGCTCCTCCCACTTCACTCTCTTATTTTAGGCTTTCTGCCATACCAAAACATTTCTAACTTGAAAATAAACATTGCTACTGTCGCTGGGCACACGACCAACTACAAGCAAACACTATGAACGGCTTAAATCGGGCTTACCACAGATTATCTGGTCGAGGGCGCTTCTCCCTCTGACAACGTCTGACCAGGGCGCTTGTCACAGCCCACAAAACTGTCACTGGGCGGCTTAATACTCTCTCCACGCCGTCCAGGACTTGAGACCGCAACGTCTTCAGCTCGATTCAACAGCTGGAACGTCTGCACCTTCTCTTCTCTTGGAGATAATATCACTAGGGGTTCCCTCCTGGCGGGAGCTCGTCAAAGCGCGGCTTCTCCCCTGCGATGTCTGGCCTCAAGTGAGGTCATCGCCCTCCACAAGCGAGCCTCACGCCTCCAGTAACTTGTCCACATCTTCCAACAAGTCATTTATCTGTTTTCTTGCTCATTGCCCATAATCTCAAATTTTTATTTAAATCCAACACACCATCTTACATCTGTGTTATCGCCTCTATAATTCCTGGACCTTCCAGTTAGGTCAGGCTTGCTGAATAACTCTCAAAGGGTGAGACTCGTTTCTCCTGCAGGCTGAGATCATAACAGTGGGCAGTTCAATACAATGATTATTATATTTATATTTGCCCAACCGCCCACTAATACCAGTTGTCTGGACGAGGACAGGAAGCCTGCAACTCTCCTAAGGTCTCTCCATTATCTTGATGATCTTTTCAGCTGTATTTTTTAACCCAGCAGAGTTTTTAGCGTCTTTTTTACGGCTTCGGCGGGTAGGCGGGTCCATAGGTTAATAATTTGTTCTCACGGCTCTCCAAGAAATACAAGTACTGAGATAAAATGCTATAATTGGTCTTGCTGATTATTGGGGGATATAGAATTTCGGGAATTCATGTAGCTTTGTCGATTAGTCTAATGAGAGGAGCTAAATAAATTCATCCTCTCACTTTAAAAGGTGGGGTCTCAAACATGTGGGAGTCGGTCGGCCGAGCGGACAGCACGCTGGACTTGTGATCCTGTGGTCCTGGGTTCGATCCCAGCCGCCGGCGAGAAACAATGGGCAGAGTTTCTTTAACCCTATGCCCCTGTTACCTAGCAGTAAAATAGGTACCTGGGTGTTAGTCAGCTGTCACGGGCTGCTTCCTAGGGGTGGAGGCCTGGTCGAGGACCGGGCCGCAGGGACACTAAAAATAAAAAAAAAAGCCCCGAAATCATCTCAAGATAACCTCAAGATGTTCAAACTTTTTTGCTTGACACCCCCCAACTGCCATCAGTATTGACTATTTCTTCACTTTTTTTTGAACTTCCATTTAATTTTTTTAGGCAGGATGGAAATGCACATCATGAAGTATGTCACCATATCAGTCGTAGCATTTTATGTGTTATTGGGGGCCAGCCACAGTAGCCTTGCTATGGTTAAAAAATGTGTACTTTAATGTGAAAATTTACAAATACCTATGTATTAAATTGTTTAAAATGTATGGCAATACTATTATATAACTAAATGTCAATCAATCAATTAAATATAGGTCAAGATACCCTATAGGGTTAGTGGGGAAGTGGAGGTAGAGGAAGAATTATTGGGGGTGAGAGGAAGGGTTTTCAGGATGAGGTAAAGAGCTAGGGCTAGACCCAGTTGCATGGCATTAAAACGTTATGACCAGACTAAGCGATGGCGGCAAGGAATCGGATTTTTGTGACAAATTTTCGTCTTTCAGTGCGCCCATGGAGATAGCAGCCCTCAGCTGGGTGTGCCATGGAAGCTCACACCAGTTGTGGTCTTGGATTTCGCTAATCAGCATCGTTCCCTGCCCAGTCACCAGTAAACGAGAGCAAACAGATCATCACCCCTAATGATGGGAGAGAAGAGTTAAGAAGGTTGGGTACTTTGGAGTTAGGTAATTGATTAGTGATATAGGAGAAGAAAGGAGTCATGTGAATGTTGGAGCAACAGGTGGGCTGTCATTCAGTTTAACACCAAGTTTGAAGTTCAAAGTTGTAACTATAATATCCGGTCGGAAGCTAAACCCATCATAAAATTACTGTTGTCCCCATGTGAATAACGTTTTCTATTCTAAAAGGGATTAACTGTTTGATTTTTTTATATATATTTATAACAAATGTAGTAGTTCTTTCGCGCTATCTTTCACATTAAAATCAAATTCGTGCCCACTTATATAGATATGATATACCTGGAACTATAGAAATACCGTATTGTTATTTTATATTAAAACATAAAACTCCAACTAATTGCATTTTTAAATAGTGGCCTTTTATTCCAGTTAGCCCTATACATCCAAGAATATTTGCTTTCAATCTGGTAGTTTTTTTCACTATATTTCGTAAGGGTAAGGGCCCTCATTCAGGGTACTAACGATTAATTTTTATTTTACAATGGTGATATCTGGGAAATTATTTCAATATGATAAACATTCTATAGTTGAATGATTGATGGCTCATACCACACAAAAATCTTATTTTCCACCGATAAGTAGCTCGCCAGAGAAAATGGAATCTTACGTTAGCTATAGAAAACGGGAAGTCTGAGGTATAATTTTGATACATAGTTTCAATTTGACCCCCCCCCTCCTGTCATATACATATAATTGCGTTCATATTAAATTATACAAAGTACTGCAAGCACATTTACCTTAGATAATACGTTAAGGAATTCATTTTAGTACTAGAAAGTAAACTGAGGCTCCTAATTTAGAATATATATACGAGAATTGTCGATGGAACATTTTTCCATGAAAAACTCAGTTGCAATGTGAAGCTATTCAGGCCTGGTTTTAAATTAAACCCTAAATATCCAACCTCCTCTTGCAGGCCCTGTTCTATGGTTTGCCTGCCATGTCAAAGAATCCCACCGAACCATGTACACTCGAGATAAGGTTTACTATACCCAAATATTCCACTTGTTCTCAGTGATGTGCTTGAACCCCCATTGGTCTACATGGAGCCTCCCCATCTACTTACGCGATACCATGAGATGATGAGTGAATCCCTCCAGTGATGTCAGGAGACGCCATGCTACCCAAGGAAGACTACTGGTTGGTCGAGGCACTTGTGCCTTCCCTCTAATTGGATCATTCCAGAGAACAGAGAGGTACAGAGGGAAACAGTCTGGAGGAAGCAGTTGATGCAGACCCACGCCATACCCCTCGTTCTGAATTCGTTGCTTCACCTTGTATGACGTGTTCTCCGTAGTTGACGGCCAACAACTAGGAGATCCGTTTAAACGCGACCTTAAATTTATCTAGACATTCCACGCGTCTGACTACAGAATCAGGTCTCGTGTGTGATCGAAATAACGATATACGAGTGATAACTAGAGATAATAAGTGTAACTCCACACGTGTTCCCAGCAGCTTGCAACAGATCATCTGCTGTTATCTCAACCTTCCGCTAGCAGTACGCTACATGGGTGGAGAATAGTGGCTAAGCATTTGTTTCCCAGTGTGCTGCAAATTTCCCATTGTGAAATAACTTAATTATAGGCGTTTTGGGGAAATAGTCTTTTCTCGCCACTTCCGGCACGGCACAATTGTGTCACCCCGTGTGTCTCTAGCACATGGGTCATCACCACATGTACACATGCACTCTCATCACCTGTGTGTACACTCTCACTCGTCTCCCAGCTGTGTTTATAACGTGCTACGCGCCTGAGCGTTTGATTTGACAGACGCGAACACTACCTGGTCACATCACACGTGGTTTCGCATGTACACACGTGCGGTTAAGCTTGAGTCAACACCGGGTTGCAACCACCGTGTCACTGACAGGCATGACTTACCACATGCGGAGATTGCTGGAGAAGCCTCTACAATGTTCGACTGTATGTAAGAGTGTTGAGTGACATAGGCCGGTCTTATATATGAGTATAAATATTTATCGCTGTGTTTATTCACGTGCATTTCCCCTTGTCTTCATTTCATTATCAACCATTCGATTACAGTTGTCTTGCACAATCAGGAACGGGCGAGGGAAACGAGAGAGCAGTAGTGCCAGTTGAAGATTACAGCTGTCTGTGTGATTCTGTAATTCTTCACTGCATGTGTGTAAAAGTGTTACACATAACTCCACATTAGTTATTTTACACTGATTGTGTTTTGTTGTATGATTCAATTATACCAATTCGTATTATAGACGTTCCAGAACGTGATGTCTTTATCTCGTTTCAATGAACCACAACTTGCATAAGTCAAGTGAGTGGGGTTGTCTTTGTGATGCTCAGGGATTAATTATATTATGATTATTAATTAATCTGTGATCACATTTCTATTGTGAATTGTGCTGTGGTGTAGTTTTGTGCATTGTAAAGTTATTAAGTGCTGTGAATTGAAGTGAGAATTGTTATTGTGTTATGACTTGTCTTCATGATAAACAATTATATAATCTTTAATTATATTGATTGGAAAGTAGTGCTACACGTGACTCACATCAGCTTCCTCGGGGCTCTTGTAAACAGACACTTTTTTTTAAATCGTGGGCATCATTTACGGGTGTGAGATCCTCACTACTGTGTGAGCAACCAATGCTGGCACACACAGCATGAGCTAACAGCACTGCTGTTCACCCTGTGACCACAGCATCACCTAGAAATCTAAAAAAATATTTGTGACTGCTATTATTTAGCGATGATAGTATTACAGAAGACCACTGTAATAAAAATGACCTGGAATCTGATAATAGCAAGATTGTGGTGATAATTAGCGCTGTGCTCTACAGTGGGAGGAATAATCTTGGTGAGGGAAGGAGGTAGCATCGTCTGCTGACTCTGTGTGCCACCTTTTATTGTCTGGACTCACCATGCTAGCCTAGTGGTTCGCTATAATGAACACAAATGTAGATACGTATATAACGTGTGTAATTACAGAAAAAGGAGTATTGTTGGTAGGAGCCATATAGTTGAGGGCGGTGGAGTCGTCTTGTAGCTGCTGTGTCACTTGTCAAGCAGTTTGTATTGCCTACATTGTTGTTTGACACCATACCAGCTTAGTTGTACAGTTATGATAAATAAAACATGAATATAATTATATAATGTGTGTGTATTTAGTATAGAAAAGCACAAACAGTATAGTTGGAGGAGGAATGTCGGTGAATGAGGAAGAGAGCGTCAGCTGACTGTTGTGACCTCAATTATTGTCTTGGCTCACCATACCAGCTTAGTTGTACCGTTGTGAGACATTGCATTGGAATTGAGCAGTGTTGTTTGCCATACCATTTATCACATGAGTATAGTTTATGTTTATACTTTTTCATTTTTTTCATTTTGTTTGTGTAACTGTTTTTCTTATATTTCAGTGATTGGAACAACAGATCAATTGATGTTGCTAATTTTCTGATGGGAACATTAGATCATTTGGGAATGCATTGGATGAGGGATTGGGGATTGGTGGGGAGGACGAGGAGACGGGAGTGAGGGGTGGTGGGGAGGACGAGGAGACGGAGTGAAGGGTGGTGGGGAGACAAGGAGATGGGAGGGAGGGGTTGTGGGGAGGACGAGGGGACAGGGAAGGAAGTAATAGTGAGGAAGGACGATGAGATGGGGGAGTTGGTGATCAGGGGACAGGGGGAATAGAATATTGTGGGGAGGACAAGGAAACAGGTGAGTCGGGGATGGTAGGGAGGACGAGGGGACAAGCGAGGGGAGGAATGGTAGGGAGGACGAGGGGACGGGGGAGTGGGAGATGGTGAGGAGGAGGAGGGGACAGTGGAGTGGGGAATGGTTAGGAGCACGAGGGGATGCTGGAGTGGGGGATGGTGAGGAGGACAAAGGGATGGGGGAGGTTGAATGGTGGGAAGGACGAGGTGATGGAGGAATGGGGAATGGTTGGAAGGACAAGGAGACAGGGAAGGGTGGAGGGGGGAGTAGCGGGGAGGATTAGGTGATAGGGGAAGGTTGTTGTGGCTCAGCAACGCACATGCATTGCTAGTTAGGTAATAATATCTTGGTGGCAACTCCCGCCTGTCAGCACGGGTGGAGCAGACCGCCTAGCCTGTCAACGCCTCAATTTTGCCAGACATTCCCGCCCTATTGCGGCCAAAATATATCGCCAACGATTTTTGTATTTTTTTCCTGTAATCAAGAAACACAAATGAATACTTTTATAAGACGATTTTTTTGAATTTTTGGTTGTTGTTGTTCTTCGCTTTGTTGAAGGCCATCAGGCCAATAGCAGCTTAGGTGTTAACGTGATTCATCTTCACTGATTAACTGTCCCTTTGACAGGAATTAATGTAATTACTCACTGACTGTTTAATTGTCTTTGTGGCAGAGTAATTACTCTGAAGAATTACTGTTTTGATTGATTAGCTGTCTGAGTGACAGATTGTTATTAACATAAATTATCTTTGATAACTGTCTATGTTACAGTAATTAATGTAACAAAATTATGTAATTAATATATGTAATTAGGTTACTGTTATTTTGATTTGATTGATTGCGATCAATTGTTATTGTCTATGTGATAGAACTTTAACGTAATTGGTTCATTGTCTTTAATTGATTACAGTCCATAGGGGCGTGCATTAACGTAATTAATTTGATTTACCGAGGATTGTCTGAGTGAAAGGTCTTGAGTGTTTGATTGGTTTGTTATTGTTTTGATTGTTCAAATTGTTTTCCTACATTACTTTGGGATGTATTTGAGTACTAGTTCACACCCGATGTTCAGTTAGTTCAATAATCTTGTTTTGCCCAGCAAGAGGGCTGAGACGTGTTCTCATTATACCAGCCGAGAGCGGTGTGATAGTTGACGAGACCACACACTAGAAGGTGAAGGAACGACGACGTTTCGGTCCGCCCTGGACCATTCTTAAGTCGACTGTCTATCAATCGGTGTGATAGTAGTCCTACTACACTGGTATTGTGTTGCTGTCAAGTGTCACTCAGCACATTAATTAACATAATAATTGTTGTGCCTTGTATTAGTTTTAAGTTTTGTTAGTAAACTATTATTGTCGTCATATGAGACTTTATGTCAAAACCTTTCAAGTGTACTGCCTTTATCATTGTTCGCAACAAGCTATTTCTGATAAACTTGCATTAAATGATTGTCAGTTCATGGATTCAAACCTAATCATAGTCCAAACACGTATACTATAAATTTGGCGTGAGAACCCAGGGACCACCCTCAAGATTGCTAATGCAATTGAGAAGTCAACAACCTAGTGATTTGAAGTATCAGGTAATTGGATGTCTGCTGTTGGTCTCGCCTATATTTCATGTTGAAGTTATAATCTCACATCTGACGTCCTTCTCACATCCTTCTGGCTGAGACATAATGTCACATCTGCTGCCCAAAGTGGGGCCTGTGGGAATTTTGCAGTTCCAGAGATATACTAGAAAAATATTAATCTCACAATATGTGGGTGCATACTGGTAGACGTGTGGGTGTTGTGACGGTAAAATGGCTAATAGAGCAGTGGCTACTAGGGCAGATGGAATGCCATGCACGCTAAACAGCAAAAAAGTAAACACAAAGTAAATAAAAGTGCTATGTAGATCTCTTTACAGTATGGTTGCTGTAGGATAAAGTACAAAGAATAAAAATTTAAGTCCTTTACTTTGACAAAAAATAACTTTGACAATTTGTAATAAATAAAAATACTTCCTCTATGACTTGGCTTAATAACAGTGCAAAAATGAAAAGCAAACAAACAAGTTAACTTTACGTTAAAGATCAAAATAAATGATG
>WNGS01162471.1:74896-87170 GCA_020271785.1 Procambarus virginalis | reverse complement strand
GGGTACCACCTCTGGTGCCAATGTGGGGACCCAAAGCCTCGGAGAAGAAAATAAAAGTATTCAGAGGACCTTGTGGTTTCTCACTGAACACTAATATTATCTTCTCCTACCACCCCCCATCTTTTGTATGTACACATATATATTTGTTTTATTTGAACTTTGTTACAAAAAAGGAGTTACATATAGGGTACAAAGATGGTTTTCATAGGTTGTCGAGTTCCTCCAGCTCCTCAGATGGGGCGGCAGGAACCCTGATGCAGTGCGCATTTCCCCTCTGTATCGCCACGCTGAGGCGCTGGAAAAGAAAGCTGGCAGCTATAGGGCCCCTTGTTGTTTCAATGAGCCTAGAACCCAGTTCCTTCAAAAAACTGGTAGCACTTTTACCCCAGGCGCCGAGTGTCTTAGAAGCAATGGGGACAAAATCGTAGTGGTGATCCAGTTCTCTGTACTTTTCGGATTTAGCTGCTTCCCTGTGGTGGCAGCACCACCTGGTTTGTGCAACACTGAGGTCAATGTAGGTGTTAGCCAGGGTTGATACGCACGTGTAGTCCCACACCAACTGCTTGCCATTCTTCCAGGGGTTGACTGTGATACCATCCGGGCGACCAATAAAGCATCAGAGTTATGGGGCGTTAGGTAACGGGGCTCTCTTTCAGCTGGGCATCCAGCTGTGGAGGCTCCTCTTGATGATGTCGTTAGCTTCACTGTGCCTCGAGTGCCATCCCCCTGTGCTTTGGCAGAGTAGGCCATGGTGGCCGTACCTGTCAACCACCACCTCGCCGCAAATAAACCTATATCTGTGTGGATTGGGGCAGCAAGGCGAGGGCCACAGCAATTCGGAGGACGTGTGGTGTGAGACGCGTGCAAGTTGCCGACATTGGGGTTGCTAACAGAAATCCCTGCAAGTGGGGCTGCTACTGCTGTGAGGCGAGCAATGTCGTGTTGTGTTGTTGCAGCACCCAGCACTCTGCAGCAACTTGGTCTACAATGGGCCATCCCAGCGGGATTGCTTGTGGGCTTTCGGGGATGGTGGTTGAGGTGATGAGCCTGCACGAGAGGCCCACTCTGTCGCACAGCGTGTAAAATTGGGATCATGTACACCTGCCAGCTGATGTAAATGGGCAGGTAGAATTTCCTTCACAAGGTCATCGGATGCCGATGAGGAGGACAGGAAGGCTGGAACAGCGATTTGCGTTGCTGTTCGAACTCCGAGGCCCCCAAGTCTTACGGGAAGAGAGGCTTGTTTCCACTGTAGGTCATCAAGAGAGAGATTAAGGGCTTTTTCTAGCATTGATTTCAGTAACCGGTCATACTCAGCTAGTTTTTGGCTACTGTAAGATGGTGGACACCTCAGAAAGTAGGTTAACCTGGGGAGGAACAGACATCAGGTGATGAGGTAGAGTGCATCATGAGCATCAATATCCTCAATCCTCCCATCCATTCTCTTAAGGTCGGTGATTTTCTTATCAAGGACCTCATTGATGGCTTTCAACCCCAAGTGAGCTCCTAGGAGTGTGCTGTCTTCAGGTTTAGTTTTATGGATATTTGGCAGAAGACCCTCTATTCTCTCTTCGATGCCCTGGTTGGAACATATTATTTCACATTTAGAAGGGTTCAGGGTGAGGCCTAAAACTGCACCTTGCTCCTGGATTTTTCTGATGTCCTCCAGGAGGGAGTCTTGGGAACCAGCTAGGGTTATCTTGAGGTTATCTTGAGATGATTTTGAGGCTTTTTAGTGTCCCCGCGGCCCGGTCCTCGACCAGGCCTCCACCCCCAGGAAGCAGCCCGTGACAGCTGACTAACACCCAGGTACCTATTTCACTGCTAGGTAACAGGGGCATAGGGTAAAAGAAACTCTGCCCATTGTTTCTCGCCGGCGCCTGGGATCGAACCCAGGACCACAGGATCACAAATCCCGCGTGCTGTCCGCTCGGCCGACCGGCTCCCTACCATCATCCAAGAACCAGATGTTAAGCTCGCTGGACAGGACCTCTGCGACTTGTTTGAGGACTAAGCAGAAAAAGAGAGGAGCAAGGGGGTCACCATGTTGGACACCTTCTCGCGAGTCAATTTCATGTTCGCCAAAAAGTAGTTTAAGATCCATACTGTAGCATGAATGTACAAAAGGGTAGAGGGAAGGGAAATGACTATGAACCGCACGAAGTACAGCATCCCTCCGCACCAAATTGAAGGCATTTTTTAAAATCTAGCTTGATAAGGGCCTTTTCGTCTGTGATGTTGGCGATGAAGGCTCGAGCTGCATGGGCAGCCGCCTCGCACCCTTGTGGAATGCCGAACCCGAGCTGTTTTGGCTTCAGCATGTTGGCCGCTGCATCACTAACTGTTCTTACAGCAGCCTTTGCGACGAGACGCCGGTGAGAATTGCCCACAGCTATTGGCCTGATCCCTCCAGCCTTTTTCTTTAGAGCACAGAGAGATGCTCCGAAAAAGATAGGTCTTATGGTCTCTGGTATGTTGCCAGCTAGACATGTGTGGGTGAATCTGGTTAGTTCCACCAAGAGGTTCTTTGCAATGTCACCCAGTGCAGAGTTGAGCATTTGCTTGAGGTGGTTGGGTTTTAGTCCTGTGAACCCACCTGCTGATCCTGTTGGGAAGGACAAGGCTGCTTTATGGACCACAGATTCAGCCACCCAGAGAGGTTCTGCTCCGGTTGCCCCCACTTGTACAATGTCGTCCTCACGCGGAGCCCTGGGTGGGTGTTTCTCCCTTAGGGCTTGAGCTGTTGTCGCATATCTGTCGGCAATTGAGTCCTCACTAGTGATGACTCTTATTGCGCCAATAGTGTTTCCTTCTTCTATTTTCTTGGTGACTGACTGATGTTCTGATTTTTGATGTCTCGGATATGCCACTGTTGTTCTTCCTGCCGTGGGTGTTTCTCGCGCGAGTGGGAAGGCGCACCTGGTTGTCCTCCCTGGGAAAATCATTTATAGCTTTGATGACTGAGGCAGCTAAGGTTTTGTCTCTCCTTGCAGGGGTGGCTAGACATATGTTGCCAAACAGTAGGAGGTTGTGCCATGCTTGGGTCGTTCCAGGAGAGTCGTTGACCTTTCTCAGGAGGGTGGATAATTTGGCTGCTGCATGGGGGCGGGCTGCGTTAGGGATGTGTTGCAAGGTTCTGACTGATGTTGCTTTGATAGCTTCTAATAAATTTTCTGTGGGAATGAAGGACTGGGAGGTGTTTTGCCTGACGGACGGTGTGGGCTGTTGATTGGTGTTCTCCCTGGGAGGGCGCCCAGAACCCAAACACCTGGCTCCGTTGTGGTAATGATTGCGCACATTACCGTCCCTCGACCGGATATAGCATACCTTGTCACACGTCTGACATCGGCCTTGTATACCCCTGCTTGATGGCTCATCTTGGCTTGGAGAAGCCTGGCTGTCTGTTGAGAGCTGCGACATGGGCGGGCGCTGGGCGGATGCTGGGCGGGAGGGTGGACGGCGGGTGGAGACTGGAGGGTGGGCGGCGGTTGGAGGCTGGGGGGACAGTCAGCTGGCCGTGGCACTTACTACTCAGAAGAGTGGTAATACATATACCACCTCGACCAAAGTGTGGGTATAAACCCACTACACAATATGTGGGTATACATTGGGTGGGAGAATAGCGTAGACACACATGGGAGCCTCCCGGGTTCTATGGGCGGGTGGCAAGGTGGCCTCGTGGGTGGGGAGGCGACGTGGCGGGGTCGGCCTGGGAGCTGGGTGGGGGCATGAGTCAGGGCGACACTAACACTGGTATAATTTCCCCGTATATCACTGCACAATGATGAATGAATCATACACTTGTAATCTGACTCACTTCACGTGTGATGTACTCACAATATGATAGATATGTTGCGCCAATTATCGCTGACAACGTAACTTGTTCAACGAACCTTTCAAAATAGAAAAACACAAAACACTATTTGACACACACGTAACCCGCACCTCTCTCTCCTGACCACACAACACCCCTCACTCACCCCCACCTCCCCTCACTATGGGAGGCCTGCAGGGTCCATCCTGGCCCCTCAATCCAGCCTCCATGACTACACACTGCCAACCCACCTGTTTTGATGAGTTTTCACATAGATGGTACACCGTAGGCACTTCCGGCCACTCCCACGCCTGCTTGGTCTATTCACGGTGAATATGTTTGAGTCTATATATATATATATATATATATATATATATATATATATATATATATATATATATATATATATATATATATATATATATATATATTTGGGTGAGGTGATGTTATACAATACGGGGTACAGAATAGTGGGGTACAAAACAATGGGTATAGATAGAAGTTGGGTCAAGATAGAACTGCAGAAGGTCTATTGGCCCATATTTCTTGATGTTTCTATATTGGAGCGGAGTCTTGAAGTGGGTAGAATATAGTTGTGCGTTAATTGGCTGTTGATTGCTGGTGTTGACTTCTTGATGTGTAGTGCCTCGCAGATGTCAAGCCGCCTGCTGACGCTGTATCTATCAATGATTTCTGTGTTGTTTCAGTCATAAGTTTTGTGTGGATATATATATATGTATATATATATATATATATATATATATATATATATATATATATATATATATATATATATATATATATATATATATATATATTTATATATAAATATATTATTACCTGAGTTCCTTACGTAAACAAACCTGCTCAAATGAAAGAAAGAGAGGTAGCAATATAAAACAAAACAAAAAACTTTAAAGGTCAAGATACCACGTCATTTAGAGCAATTTGCTATGTACGACATTTTGGACATTTAGTCACAATCGACTTGAGAATGGTCCAGGACGGACCGAAACGTCGTCGTCCCTTCACTTTCTAGTGTGTGGTCTGGTCAACATACTTCAGCTACGTTATTGTGACTAATCGCCTGCATTTGGACATTTAAAACTAAACGCTGGCCTGCGCAAAGGTAGCTCTGCAGTCTGGGGTAAATGAGGAAAAATAGAATCAATCAGAGAAGAATAAAGGGAGAGATGAAGAAATGTGTGATGGGAAGAGGAGAGAGAGGTGAAATATGGGTTCGGGTGGAGGACAAAAAAAAAAGTTATATGAAGAAATATGGGATGGGAAAGAGAGAGTGACTGAGAGAAAATTTTAGATCAAAAGTTCTCAAAAGATTTTATTTAAATCCCAATAACTAGCAGGTACACAGGTTTAAAAATTATAATATATATTCTGTTACACTTTGTCCAAATTAAGTTAAAGAGATAATGTTTCAATCAATGTGGTTGCCAGTCGAAATTATTTTATTAAAATATATTTATATAAATGCACCAAAGTATTTATGTATTTTTCATTATAAAACCAAAATAATATACGTTTTTTTCATAGCATTAGAGGCACTTTATATTGCACATAAAAAAATCTGTTCACATTTTACTTATTATCATTGTAAAATAAATATTGTTTTGCAAGATCGTGATTTGCTGGATGAGAGTCCGTTGGACCCCCAACCGACAGATCAATGATTGGACCGTTGGGCGTCCAACTGTCTAAACCAGATCACGATCTTGCAAAACTAAATTTATTTTAAAATTTTTATAAATTACTTAAATTTAATTTTATTAATAACTAGCAGTACCCAGCCATGCATTACTGTGGTTCAGCAACGCATGTGCGCTGCTGAGCCACAGTAACATTCCCTGTCCCCCAGTACCGAGGGAGAGAATGGTACCCACCATTCTCTCCCTCGGCTCCTCGGCCTCTCAACCATTCCCCACTCAACCGTCCCCTCGTACTCCCTGCAATTCCCCACTCCACCATCCCCTCTTCCTTCCCACAATCCCAAACTTCCCCTGTCCTTTCGTCATCCCCACCATTCCACACTCCCTCGTCCGATGTCTTCCCAAATGATCTGATGTTCCCATCACTACAATTTAAGTAAAACAGCTAAAAATGAAATGAAAATATGAAAAAATAAAAAAATAAGCTATACTCACAATATGAATGGCATGGTAATCAACACAGCTCAATTCCAACACAATTCACACAAAATAATTTAATCAAAATTAAAATATATCAAAATCTATGAGAATTCAATTTATCAATGCAATCAGAAACATTTGAATGGAATTGTAACATATTTAGTATAACATGTGTGTTGCTCTTTTCATGCAACAGATGGTGCTGTTTTTCAAGAAAAGCATAGTTTTACCTGTCACAGTTGTGGCAACTATATTTATACTTACGAAATGAACGGTATAGTAAACAACACAGCTCAATTCCAACAATGTCACACAAAATAATTCAATGAAAAATAAAATAAATCGAAATCTATGAAAATATAATTTATCAATGCAATCGGAAACAATGAAATGGAATTCGTGACAAATTTATTATAGCATGCAAGTTGCTATTATGTGCAACAGATAGCGCTGTTTTTTCAAAACGCATGTTTTTACCTGTCAGAGGGGTGGCATCTATATAGTAGGTATATAAAAAGACGCGCCTATTCGAATACAACGTTGTGTCAAAATTTCAAAGCAATCGGAGAAGAACTTTCAGCGATTACAGCGTGTGATGCTCTTACGTCCAAAAGAAGGCGCTGTTTTTTTTTTAAAAAAAAAAAGCTTGTTTTTTTTCCTGTTACAGGTGGGGCATGTACAAAGTAGATATATATAAAAAAACTCGCCTATTCTAATGCAACATAGTTTGCAAATTTCAAAGCAATCGGTAAAGAGGTTTCGAAGATTTCCCGCACATGAAAAACACATGAGAAACACAGTTTTTCACGAAAAGCATTTTTTTTTTACCGTCACAGACGTGACATCTATATATTATGTATATAAAAACCTGCTCGGATGCAAATGGAACGTTGTGTGAAATTTCAAAGCAATCGGTGAGGAACTTACGGAGATTAGCGGTTATGCACAAGCGAACATTTCCATTTTAATTTATATAGATTATTTGTTTTAAAAAATGGGGAGGGGCTGTTTTGCATGGCAGACTTAGAGAGGATAACTGAATTAAATTTTCACCTACGTGAGCGAGTTTATTAATTTTTTGTTGTTAATGAAATGCAGCGACTTCGACAAGGACTGGAAGCTGGAAGCTTGCCTAAGGTCCATCTATTGCCCTCATGACCATTCCAGCTTTTTTTGTAAAGTTCTGCAAAGTTCATGGATGTTTTTTGGTAGGTGGTGTTGCGATGGTGGATTTGGTGGTGTTACCGCTGACGGACCACCCAACCCACAACTCGACAAATGCTCATATTTCACTAGGAGATCACACTAGGCACTTCTGGCTCTTGGAGAGGGGCTCAACGTCACACGTTTAGGGGATGCGGCTCCAACACGCAGCCTTGTTGTCACGTGCACACACCCACTCGAGCCGCTGTGACTCCCCACTCTCTCCTTATGGAATATGACCTCCTCAATCCCCTTTGTCTTCCTAGACTTCTGTCTTACCCTGTCCACAGCAGTGGTTCCTGTTTCTTGCTCTCTCTCTCCTTCTTTACTATTTCCTGGGAAGCCTCACTGGGACAAGTGCAAACACCAGCAAATTTGAATACATTTACTGGACGAAGTACATAACAATACACGCATACATATAATAATAATGATGAATCCTATACTCTGTACTATTATAATCAGGTTGCACTCCAACACCATCAGAACTCTATCCTCAGCTTGCTAAGTGGTATCCTATCTCTTGGTATTACCACTAATATCATCAACCTCCCAAGTAGATTAAGTCTTACAATATAATGTTACACTACCATCAAGAGAATGTATACATATATATATACCTATAAACACATATAAGGCAAATCAGCATTTGAATGCAATAACATACATATATATATATATCAGTATAAATGATCCGTGCCACACAACGAATCAATTGACCATTCTATCAGTCTTAGAATACATATATATCTGTAGGTACTCCTGCCTACGTCTGTAACTCTAAACTTCAATATACACTTCTTGGCACATAAATGGCAAACGATCACTCACCTCTCACTGCGTCGTTCACGCTAATGACAAACACTCTCACCTCCATACAAGTGATCAGTTAGAACTATTTCACTACCCTGACAACTTCAGGTTCCTCAGGGCTTAAACACCAGGATCCTCTGCAGCTCCTCCAGGCTGCTACCATGAAGATTCCTTGAACAACTATGGTGCTTCCCTACTCCTACTAGGGTCATCCACAGCTCTCCTGGCTGCTGCACCATAAATTTCCTCGAATAACTGTGGCACTTCACCACCTCTGCAGAAGCACGTGACACTCCTCCTCACTGCTTCTTCATAGCTCGGGGTCCTCTCCTCCCCTGCCTTGGAGTCTCATCAACCACTCCCTCTGTGCTGGCTTCCAAGTCCTCAGCAACTTCTTCCCCAAAGACAAACCTGCAACCCATTTGCACTCCAATAAATTGTTTCCCTTTTTAACACATAAACAAAATTAATCATACAACATCTTTGTCTCCAATCTCTATCTGTCCTCTACATTTAATGAGAGTGGACTCCCCCGTGGGCGAGTCCATGCGCCACCTCGCTGGGCGAGCCTCACTCACGCTGGGAGGGGCCTCCTCCCTCAGGAGCCGGGCTCCTTCAGTTGCCCGCCAGCGTTCAGAGAAGACGGACGTCGCTCCGCGCTCCTCCCACTTCACTCTCTTATTTTAGGCTTTCTGCCATACCAAAACATTTCTAACTTGAAAATAAACATTGCTACTGTCGCTGGGCACACGACCAACTACAAGCAAACACTATGAACTGGCTTAAATCGGGCTTACCACAGATTATCTGGTCGAGGGCGCTTCTCCCTCTGACAACGTCTGACCAGGGCGCTTGTCACAGCCCACAAAACTGTCACTGGGCGGCTTAATACTCTCTCCTCGCCGTCCAGGACTTGAGACCGCAACGTCTTCAGCTGGAACGTCTGCACCTTCTCTTCTCTTGGAGATAATATCACTAGGGGTTCCCTCCTGGCGGGAGCTCGTCAAAGCGCGGCTTCTCCCCTGCGATGTCTGGCCTCAAGTGAGGTCATCGCCCTCCACAAGCGAGCCTCACGCCTCCAGTAACTTGTCCACATCTTCCAACAAGTCATTTATCTGTTTTCTAGCTCATTGCCCATAATCTCAAATTTTATATAAATTCAACACACCATCTTACATCTGTGTTATCGCCTCTATAATTCCTGGACCTTCCAGTTAGGTCAGGCTTGCTGAATAACTCTCAAAGGGTGAGACTCGTTTCTCCTGCAGGCTGAGATCATAACACTCCCCTCCCCTTATTTTTGAGAGTTATTCCAGTGGCAAAGCTCGGGATAATACATCCGCCACCACACTGTCTCGTTCTCCAACCGATTGGTTCGACCGGTTGATCCGCTTACGTCTTCAGAGTCTACAACTACTTCATTGCACCTTGCAACATCTGGCTCACAACTCGCCCGAAACATGATCTTCTCACAAACGATTTGACTTCCCTGACACCTCTTGGCTAGGCTGTCCTCCTTGGACGCCTGCACTCCATCGGTCAACTCTACTTATTGTTTCCACCCTCCGTTTCCTTGTCTTCTTCTCTTCACGTCCAGAGTCAGACATCTACTGTCTGTACCTCCTCTGTCGTCTTCACACTTCCATATACTGCCATTATACTTTCGTCTCCTGCCATCATACTTCACTCCCTCGTCTTCACCGACGATCCTTCCTTTCGTCTCCTCATTTATCCGAGACCTCATCCTGTTTGACTTCCATCGAGTCCTCGGCTTTCTTCTACTCCTCCATGCTTGTGTCATCATCCTCTTCTTATACTTCTCGCCTCTATACAACTCCATTTCTTCTCCTTCAACTCTTCTTTGTTCCCTAAAAGTTTCTCCGAGCCCTGTACTACATCCAACAGCACTCGATCGTACATGTCGCTTTACCTCTCCTAGAGTGCTCGTAAGCATCTCTCCACACATACTGTCTCTTCTCCTTCCATTTTCTCGGCTATTACTCTTCTTCACTATCTCTCCTCCGCGTTTTCTGTGAAACATGTCAACTCCTGACATCTCAACAACTTAACTCTACTATCCAAATGCCTCTGTGCTCGTGGACAACTTGACGCTCTACTCCCGTCCTCAGTATGTCCACATCCTTCCTCACTTCTGCTCAGCACAGTTGCACTCACCTTCCGACCCTTAGTTTCAGCAGGCTGGGGTCTACTCAGGTTCGCTCTCTTCACATGATTTTCTTTGGCTGGGCCATCTTCACTTTTGGCCTCACCGAGACTTCATTTCCTGAGCTGGACCTTCATCAAACAGCCACGCTATATCTACGTCGATATCTTCTACCGGCTGAATAGACACTGTCTCATCTTCTCCAGCGTCTTCCTCGTCGGCTACCTCTGCCTCCATCACTACCGAGACAGGGTACTCAATGGCTTGGCGGTCTCCTGACTCATCTCCTCGGATGTCAGTCAGGTTCACACTCTCAGGTGTCCCACCCGTGCCGTGGCCTTCTGGGCACTCCTCTGGCACAGTCTCCGCTATGACTCTTGGCAACACCTTTGTCCCGCCCAAGTCATTCCCCAGGATCATTTGGACTCCTGGAACAGGTATGTCGGGGCACACTCCCAACATCACCTCCGCCGACACATATTCCGACCTTAGCTGGACAGTACAAACGGGCATGTCACTCTCAGACAACAACCCATATACTTTCATCTTTCTCCTGCCAGCTAACTGTCGATCATTCCCAATCAGGCTTCTCGCAATCACGCTCTGATTAGCTCCGGTATCTCTTAAGATACCAACTTCCACCTCAGGTTGGCCTCCTATACTGATCCAACCTTTACTTATGAACGGCCTATACCTCTCGTTCACTAAGTTCACCATCTGTGGTTTGTCTCGGAACACATTAGTATATTTACTTCGGGGGTCACACATGGCCAGGGTCACAATTCTCTTGCCCTGCCGCAATCTCGCATCACGTGACCCAATCCGTTACAGTTGTAACATCGCACCTGGAAAAGTATCTTCTATATGTACCAGAGTGGTTCTGACTCTGTCCACTCGCATGAGAGTTCCTCGGGCCAGGTATACTACTTGCACTCTGTGGGGCTTTACTGGACTCTTGATTTCCTGGATATGATTTGTTTCTCGTTTAGCTCCTTCATCTTCACTTTCAGACGAAGTGCGCGACCTACTCTTCTGAGTTTTAGGGTACTTACGTTATCCGCCCATTTATCAAAATTCTTCTCACCCCAGACTCTTCTGGTCTTTCGTAATTTCTTTCCTCCCAGACTCCACTGGATCTGCCATTGCTGCGTCTCACCTCATCTTCACTCTGTTCTCCCTCAAGCTCTTATATGCTTCCGTAATCATGTCCGCCCTATCTGCGGCATCTCTCACCTCCTTTATCCCTGCTTCTTGGATCTTGAACTTTGTTTCGGGATGCATCATCTCCAAGAACTTCTCCATGACCATCAATTGCTTCAGGTCAGCGTAAGATCCAACTCCAGCAGCTTCAATCCACTTCTGGAATCGTCTTTCCAGATCCCTTGCTGTCTCAGCAAACGTACATGCTCCAACTTTGATCATCTCTCTGAAACGCTTCCTATAAGCTTCTGGGTTAACGGAAACGAGCGCAATATGCTGCTCTTTACTGTGGCATAATCCTGGCACTCTTCTAGACAGTTGGGTGTAAGCCTCCCTGGCTGCACCGGTCAATCTTAACTGGACCAGCTGGGCCCATTCCTCCTGTGGCCATTCCTTGATGCTGGCCACCTTCTCAAAGTGCTCGAAAAGCTCTCTGCCTCTTCTGGAACAAACAAGGGAATGTCCTTCTCCCTAACCCTAACATCTGGTGAGCGTGATACCTGGTGTGGTGCTCTCTGGCAACCATGTTCGATCCTTTGCTCAGCCAAGGTTCTATTCGCTTCTATTCCATTTGTTTTGTTCTCTCCTTTTCTTTTCCCACTCTAGTTTCCACCTCCAGTTCCCTTTTCTGGTTTCTCTTTTTCTTTTCCTGTTCCAACTCCAGTTCCCTTACTCTGGTTTTCTCTTTTTCTTTTCCTGTTCCAACTCCAGTTCCCTTACTCTGGTTTTCTCTTTTTCTTTTTCCTGTTCCAACTCCAATCCCTTACTCTGTTTTTCTCTTGTTCTACTTCCGCCTGGTTTTCTCTTTTTCTTTATCGGCTTCATTTTTCATCTGGAGTTCTAATTTCATCTTTTCCAGCTGGAACTGTCTCTCCTCACGCTGCATCTGGAGCTCTAACTGGAATCTCTCCAAGCTCCTATTCCGGCTACTCCTGC
>WNGS01162471.1:57415-73896 GCA_020271785.1 Procambarus virginalis | reverse complement strand
TACTTTGACAAAAAATAACTTTGACAATAAGGACTTAAATTTTTATTCTTTGTACTTTATCCTACAGCAACCATACTGTAAAGCACTTTTATTTACTTTGTGTTTACTTTTTTGCTGTTTAGCGTGCATGGCATTCATCTGCCCTAATAGCCACTGCTCTATTAGCCATTTTACCGTCACAACACCCACACGTCTACCAGTATGCACCCACATATTGTGAGATTAATATTTTTCTAGAAGTATATCTCTGGAACTGCAAAATTCCCACAGGCCCCACTTTGGGCACCAGATGTGACATTATGTCTCAGCCAGAAGGATTGAGAAGGACGTCAGATGTGAGATTATAACTTCAACATGAAATATAGGCGAGACCAACAGCAGACATCCAATTACCTGATACTTCAAATCACTAGGTTGTTGACTTCTCAATTGCATTTAGCAATCTTGAGGGTGGTCCCTGGGTTCTCACGCCAAATTTATAGTATACGTGTTTGGACTATGATTAGGTTTGAATCCATGAACTGACAATCATTTAATGCAAGTTTATCAGAAATAGCTTGTGGCGAACAATGATAAAAGGCAGTACACTTGAAAGGTTTGACATAAAGTCTCATATGACGACAATAATAGTTTACTAACAAAACTTAAAACTAATACAAGGCACAACAATTATTATGTTAATTAATGTGCTGAGTGACACTTGACAGCAACACAATACTAGTGCAGTAGGACTACTATCACACCGATTGATAGACAGTCGACTTAAGAATGGTCCAGGACGGACCGAAACGTCGTCGTTCCTTCACCTTCTAGTGTGTGGTCTCGTCAACTATCACACCGCTCTCGGCTGGTATAATGAGAACACGTCTCAGCCCTCTTGCTGGGCAAAACAAGATTATTGAACTAACTGAACATCGGGTGTGAACTAGTACTCAAATGCATCCCAAAGTAATGTAGGAAAACAATTTGAACAATCAAAACAATAACAAACCAATCAAACACCCAAGACCTTTCACTCAGATAATCCTCGGTAAATCAAATTAATTACGTTAATGCATGCCCCTATGGACTGTAATCAATTAAAGGCAATGAACCAATTACGTTAAAGTTCTATCACATAGACAATAACAATTGATCGCAATCAATCAAATCAAAATAACAGTAACCTAATTACATATATTAATTACATTATTTTTGTTACATTAATTGCTGTAACAAAGATAGTTATCAAAAATAATTTATGTTAATAACATTCTGTCACTCAGACAGCAAATCAATCAAAACAGTAATTCTTCAAAGTAATTACTCTGCCACAAAGACAATTAAACAGTCAGTGAGTAATTACATTAATTCCTGTCAAAGGGACAGTTAATCAGTGAAGATGAATCACGTTAACACCTAAGCTGCTATTGGCCTGATGGCCTTCAACAAAGCGAAGCACAACAACAACAACCAAAAATTCGAAAAAATCGTCTTATAAAAGTATTCATTTGTGTTTCTTGATTACAGGAAAAAAATACAAAAATCGTTGGCGATATATTTTGGCCGCAATAGGGCGGGAATGTCTGGCAAAATTGAGGCGTTGACAGGCTAGGCGGTCTGCTGCACCCTTGGTGACAGGCGGGAGTTGGCACCAAGATATTATTACCTAACTAGCAATGCATGTGCGTTGCTGAGCCACAACAACCTTCCCCTGTCACCTAATCCTCCCCACTATTCCCCCCTCCACCCTGCCCTGTCTCCTTGTCCTCCCAACCATTCCTCACTCCCCCGTCCCCTCGTCCTCCCAACCATTCCCCATTCCTCCATCACCTCGTCCTTCCCACCATTCAACCTCACCCGTCCCTTTGTCATCCTCACCATCCCCCACTCCAGCATCCCTCGTGCTCCTAACCATTCCCCACTCCACTGTCCCCTCCTCCTCCTCACCATCTCCCACTCCCCATCCCCTCGTCCTCCCTACCATTCCCCCCTCGCTTGTTCCCTCGTCCTCCCTACCATCCCCCCACTCACCTGTTTCCTTGTCCTCCCCACAATTCTCTATTACCCTGTCCCCTGTTCCACACGATCCCCAACTCCCCCATCCCATCGTCCTTTCTCACCATTACCTCCTTCCCTGTCCCCTCGTCCTCCCCAAACCCCTCCCTCCCATCTCCTCGTCCTCCCCACCACCCTCACTCCCGTCTCCTTGTCCTCCCCACCACCCCCACTCCTGTCTCCTTGTCCTCCCCACCACCCCTCACTCCCGTCTCCTCGTCCTCCCCACCACCCCTCACTCCCGTCTCCTCATCTCCCCACCATTCCCCAATCCCTCGTCCAATGCATTCCCAAATGATCTGATGTTCCCATCAGAAAATTAGCAACATCAATTGATCTGTTGTTCCCATCACTGAAATATAAGAAAAACAGTTAAACAAACAAATGAAAAAATGAAAAAATATAAACATAAACTATATTCATGAGATGAATGGTATGGCAAACAACACAGCTCAATTCCAATGCAATGTCTCACAAAATATTTATATCAAAATGAAATAAATCATAATGTATGAAATTAAATTTATCAATGAATAGGAACATTGAAATAGAATCGTAACATATTTAGTATAGTGTGTGTTGCTCTTACATGCAACAGATGTCACTGTTTTAAAAAAAACATGTTTTTTCCTGTCACAGGTCTAACATCTATACTTATAGTCATAAAATTATGGTATGGTAAACAACACAGCTCAATTCCAATGTAATGTCACAAAAAATAATTAAATCAAAGTGAAAATAAATCTAAATCTATGAAAATTCAATCTGTCAATGCAATTGGAAACATTGAAATGGAAACGTAACATATTTAGTATAGCAACATATTTGAAGTATGGATCAAGCTGGTGTATTTGATGTAAGAGTTGCTCTTACGTGCAACAGATGGCGCAGTTTCATTTTAAACATATTTTTATCTGCCACGCGTATGGCATCTATACTTATACTTATGAAATGAACGGTATGGTAAACAACACAGCTCAATTCCAATGCAATGTCACAAAAAATAATTTAATCAAAATGAAAATAAATTGAAATCTCTGAAAATTCAAATTGTCAATGCAATCAGAAACAATGAAATGGAATCATAACATATTTAGCATAGCGTGTGTTGCTATTACTTGCAATAGATGGCACTGTTTAAAAAAATTATGTTTTTACCTGTCACAGGTGTGGCATGTATATAGTAGGTATATAAAAACACGCACGTATTTGACTGAAACGTTGTGGCAAAATTTCAAAGCAATCGATGAAGAACTTTTGGAGATTACAGCGTGTGTTGCTCTTACATCGAACAGATTGTGCTGTTTTTTCAAAAAAGCATGTTTTTTCCTGTTACAGGTGAGGTATGCATAGTAGGAATATAGAAACACGCGCCTATTCGATTGCAACGTTGTGTCAAAATTTCAATGCCATCGGTAAAGAGGTTTCCAAGATTTCCCTCACACAAAAAACATAAAAAAACTGTTTCTAAAAAGCATGTTTTTTTTATACGTATCTATAAACGTATATATAACACGTTATATATACGTATCTACATTTGTGCTCATTATAGCGAACCACTAGGCTAGCATGGTGAGTCCAGACAATAAAAGGTGGCACACAGAGTCAGCAGACGATGCTACCTCCTTCCCTCACCAAGATTATTCCTCCCACTGTAGAGCACATCGCTAATTATCACCACAATCTTGCTATTATCAGATTCCAGGTCATTTTTATCACAGTGGTCTTCTGTAATACTGTCATCGCTAAATAATAGCAGTCACAAATATTTTTTTAGATTTCTAGGTGATGCTGTGGTCACAGGGTGAACAGCAGTGCTGTTAGCTCATGCTGTGTGTGCCAGCATTGGTTGCTCACACAGTACTGAGGATCTCACACCTGTAAATGATGCCCACGATTTAAAAAAAAAAAGTGTCTGTTTACAAGAGTCCCGAGGAAGCTGATGTGAGTCCCGTGTAGCACTACTTTCCAATCAATACAATTAACGATTATATAATTGTTATCATGAAGACAAGTCATAACACAATAACAATTCTCACTTCAATTCACAGCACTTAATAACATTACAAAGCACAAAACTACACCACAGCACAATTCACAATAGAAATATGATCACAGATTAATTAATAATCATAATATAATTAATCCCTGGGCATCACAAAGACAACCCCACTCACTTGACTTATGCAAGTTCTGGTTCATTGAAACGAGATAAAGACATCACGTTCTGGAACGTCTATAATACGAATTGGTATAATTAAATCATACAACAAAACACAATCAGTGTAAAATAACTAAATGTGGAGTTATGTGTAACACTTTTACACACATGCAGTGAAGAATTACAGAATCACACAGACAGCTGTAATCTTCAACTGGCACTACTGCTCTCTCGCCTCGTTTCCCTCGCCCGTTCCTGATTGTGCAAGACAACTGTAATCGAATGGTTGATAATGAAATGAACACAAGGGGAAATGCACGTGAATAAACACAGCGATAAATATTATACTCATATATAAGACCGCCTATGTCTCTCAACACTCTTACATACAATCGAACATTGTAGAGGCTTCTCCAGCAATCTCCGCATGTGGTAAGTCATGCCTGTCAGTGACACGGTGGTTGCAACCGGTGTTGACTCAAGCTTAACCGAACGTGTGTACATGCGAAACCATGTGTGATGTGACCAGGTAGTGGAGTTGCGTGGTGACCACCGGCCGGGTCGGACGCTTCTGAGGTCTCTCCGCACTGGCTAGTGTTTACGTTGGGTGATTGCTGGTTTGCCCTGCTGGTGGTGGTTTGCCACTGACAGGGTGACGTTGACTTAGCCATGGGGTCTTCTCGCCCCCAGTGAAGAGGACGTTGTCGGCTGGTCTGGCATTTACGGTGCCGGTGGACCATCCATTGGTTGGTGTCGCCCTGGTGGACGTGCTTCATGTGCAGCTGTCGGACCTGGTGGGCATCCAGCTGCTTCAGGGCAACCGTGCTGTGGTCAAGTTCCACCTCCAGGCTGCCTTTCAGGCGTTTCTCGAGTGGTGTGAGGGGCGTGTTTACCCTCTCCCTGATACTGCTGGCTCCGTTAAGGTGGTGAATCTTAGTGTCACCTTGACGTCTGTGGCGGTGCATGGTGCCCCCTTCGAATTTCAGGACGACTTTTTGACCTCCTGTTTCGAACGGTTTGGGACAGTGTTAAGTGTTCGTTGGAACAAGGTCGTTGCCGGGCACTGTGTTGGTATGCTTGATGGCTCCCGCACCCTGACAATGTCGCTGAAGTGTAGTGTACCGTCGTCGATGTCCGTGTTGGGGTACACGCTCCGCTGCCAGTATCGGGGTCAACCGCGCACCTGTTATCGGTGTGGTCACGAGGGTCATCTGGCTGCAGCGTGCGACGTGGGAGCAACTGGTCGGGTGCATGTTTTTCGTGCGGAGGATTTTCCGCCCCTGTTGCGTTCGGACGGTTCTGAGGATGGAGTGGGTGCTGTGCCTGAGGCGCCTGCTTGCCTGTCTGCTGCTCCCCTGTTGAGGCGAGTTCTACGGCCTGTGCGACACATCTGGTGCCTGCTGTGGCCCCTGGGGCTGTTGAGCCGGTGTGTGTGGGTGTCGGGCCGTCGCCTGAGCTGCGTGTTGTGCAGGATGTCCCGGTGGAGGTCCATGTCCCGCCCCCACCTGTGGATGTGATACCGGCTCCCGGGACGCGGGTTCTGCTGTGTTGGAGGGGGTGCTTCAGCAAGGTGAGGTGCCTGCCGTGTCTGTGTGTGTTGACGACTGTAGTTCTGCTCTTTCCATCCCTGTGCAGAAGCGTGCGCGTCGGTGTTCTGAGGCTGTGTCCCTAGATGATGTGGACAGTGTGGGTGATGTGGCCTCTGTGGACTCTTCGGACGGTGCTGGTGTGGCCTGTGTGGATGTGAAGATGGTGTCCGTGCCTGCGGAGCGGCCTGCTGGGAGTGGTGTGGTGCGGCCTGTCTCGAAGCGTTCGCGGCGGGCTCGGAGTGTGTCTCCCCTTCGTGGTGTGCCTTGGGAGGAGGTGGGGGAGTATGGTGATCTGGCGCCCCCCACCGAGGATGTTGGTGCTGTGAGGGCCTCCGAAGTTGCTACCTGTGCCTCTCCTCCTGCGTCTCCTGCTGTTGGATCTCCGCAGTGGGGGGTTGTCCCTGATGATCGGGACCTCGTCGTGATGTTGCGGAAAGATGTGCGCCGGGGGGCCTCGGGTCCTGTGCCCGGTGGTGGGGTCGGTGACGCACCTGCATCCCCTGCTGTATCCCCTCCTTCCTTGCTCCGGTCTGGGGATTGTCTAGTCCCGTCTGCTGGGGTCGTGCCCTGTGAGGGTCCGGAGTTGGGCCCTTATCGAGATGCCCGGGTGCTTCCGATCCCGTGGTGCTCGTCCACTATCTGGGTGTTGCGGGTCAAGGAGTTTGTGTATCGGGTGCCGGATAGGATGTCTCAGCCGAGGGCGCCGCCTGGTGGCCGGCTGCCCGATGACGAGTGGGTGTTTTGGGAAGCGTACTGCTTGCGCTTTCCGATATACAAGTTTCCGGAGAAGTATTAGTTCCCGTCTTGCGCACACTGCTACGCCGTGCGTGGGTCAGCTGCCACCGTGACCACGACGCCCCGCCCCCCGGTGCGGGGTGTCTCCCTCTGACATTCGACTCTGTTTTCGCCGCCTCTCCTCTCTCTACGGCCCATCACGTCTACCGCTTTTGACTTTCTTCTCATCCTAACCGTCAACGCATCTCCTTACGTCTGTCCTGGTGCAGTCATCGGGAGGGTTACCCCTTCATGCAAACTGCACCTATTCTCAAGAAGAAGAAGAAGACCAGGTAGTGTTTGCGTCTGTCAAATCAAACGCTCAGGCGCGTAGCACGTTATAAACACAGCTGGGAGGCAAGTGAGAGTGTACACACAGGTGATGAGAGTGCATGTGTACATGGGGTGATGACCCATGTGTTAGAGACACACGGGGTGACACAATTGTGCTGTGCCGGAAGTGGCGAGAAAAGACTATTTCCCCAAAACGCCTATAATTAAGTTATTTCACAATGGGAAATTTACAGCACACTGGGAAATTTACAGCACACTGGGAAACAAATGCTTAGCCACTATTCTCCACCCACGTAGCGTACTGCTAGCGGAAGGTTGAGATAACAGCAGATAATCTGTTGCAAGCTGATGGGAACACGTGTGGAGTTACACTTATTATCTCTAGTTATCACTCGTATATCGTTAATTTCGATCACACACGAGACCTGATTCTGTAGTCAGACGTGTGGAATGTATAGATAAATTTAAGGTCGCGTTTAAACGGATCTCCTAGTTGTTGGCCGTCAACTACGGAGACCACGTCATACAAGGTGAAGCAACGAATTCAGTACGAGGGGTATGGCGTGGGTCTGCATCAACTGCTTCCTCCAGACTGTTTCCCTCTGTACCTCTCTGTTTTCTGGAATGATCCAATTAGAGGGTAGGCACAAGTGCCTCGACCAACCAGTAGTCTTCCTTGGGTAGCATGGCGTCTCCTGGCATCACTGTAGGATTCACTCATCATCTCATGGTATAGCGTAAGTAGATGGGGAGACTCCATGTAGACCAATGGGGGTTCAAGCACATCACTGAGAACAAGTGGAATATTTGGGCATAGTAAACCTTATCTCGAGTGTACATGGTTCGGTGGGATTCTTTGACATGGCAGGCAAACCATAGAACAGGGCCTGCAAGAGGAGGTTGGATATTTAGGGTTTAATTTAAAACAAGGCCTGAATAGCTTCACATTGCAACTGAGTTTTTCATGGAAAAATGTTCCATCGACAATTCTCGTATATATATTCTAAATTAGGAGCCTCAGTTTACTTTCTAGTACTAAAATGAATTCCTTAACGTATTATCTAAGGTAAATGTGCTTGCAGTACTTTGTATAATTTAATATGAATGCAATTATATGTATATGAAAGGAGGGGGGGGTCAAATTGAAACTATGTATCAAAATTATACCTCAGACTTCCCGTTTTCTATAGCTAACGTAAGATTCCATTTTCTCTGGCGAGCTACTTATCGGTGGAAAATAAGATTTATGTGTGGTATGAGCCATCAATCATACAACTATAGAATGTTTATCATATTGAAATAATTTCCCAAGTTATCACCATTGTAAAATAAAAATTAATCGCTAGAGCCCTGAATGAGGGCCCTTACCCTTACGAAATATAGTGAAAAAAACTACCAGAATGAAAGCAAATATTCTTGGATGTATAGGGCTAACTGGAATAAAAGGCCACTATTTAAAAATGTAATTAGTTGGAGTTTTATGTTTTAATATAAAATAACAATACGGTATTTCTATAGTTCCAGGTATATCATATCTATATAAGTGGGCACGAATTTGATTTTAATGTGAAAGATAGCGCGAAAGAACTACTACCTTTGTTATAGATATATAAAAAAATCAAACAGTTAATCCCTTTAAGAATAGAAAACGTTATTCACATTGGGGACAACAGTAATTATATGATGGGTTTAGCTTCCGACCGGATATTATAGTTACAACTTTGAACTTCAAACTTGGTGTTAAACTGAATGACAGTCCACCTGTTGCTCCAACATTCACATGACTCCTTTCTTCTCCTATATCACTAATCAATTACCTAACTCCAAAGTACCCAACCTTCTTAACTCTTCTCTCCCATCATTAGGGGTGATGATCTGTTAGCTCTCGTTTACTGGTGACTGGGCAGGGAACGATGCTGATTAGCGAAATCCAAGACCACAACTGGTGTGAGCTTCCAGGGCACACCCAGCTGAGGGCTGCTATCTCCATGGGCGCACTCAAAGACGAAAAGTTGTCACAAAAATCCGATTCCTTGCCTCCATCGCTTAGTCTGGTCATAACGTTTTAATGCCATGCAACTGGGTCTAGCCCTAGCTCTTTACCTCATCCTAAAAACTCTTCCTCTCACCCCCAATAATTCTTCCTCTATCTCCACTTCCCCACTAACCCTATAGGGTATCTTGACCTATATTTAATTGATTGATTGACATTTAGTTATATAATAGTATTGCCATACATTTTAAACAATTTAATACATAGGTATTAGTAAATTTTCACATTAAAGTACACATTTTTTAACCATAGCAAGGCTACTGTGGCTGGCCCCCAATAACACATAAAATGCTACGACTGATATGGTGACATACTTCATGAAGTGCATTTCCATCCTGCCTAAAAAAAATTAAAAGGAAGTTTAAATATAAAGTGAAGAAATAGTCAATACTGATGGCAGTTGGGGGGTGTCAAGCAAAAAGAGTTTGAACATGTTTGAGACCCCACCTTTTAAAGTGAGAGGATGAATTTATTTAGCTCCTCTCATTAGACTAATCGACAAAGCTACATGCATTCCCGAAATTCTATATCCCCCAATAATCAGCAACACCAATTATAGCATTTTATTTCAGCACTTGTATATCTCGGAGAGCCGTGAGAAAAAATTATTACCTATGGACCCGCCTATCCGCCGAAGCCGTAAAAAAGATGCTAAAAACTCTGCTGGGTTAAAAGATACAGCTGAAAAGATCATCAAGATAATGGAGAGACCTTAGGAGAGTTGCAGGCTTCCTGTCCTCGTCCAGACAACTGGTATTAGTGGGCGGTTGGGCAAATATAAATATAATAATCATTGTATTGAACTGCAAACCTACCAAAAAACATCCATGAACTTTGCACGACTTTACAAAAAAAGCTGGAATGATCATGAGGGCAATAGATGGACCTTAGGCAAGCTTCCAGCTTCCAGTCCTTGTCGAGGTCGCTGCTTTTCATTAACAACAAAAAATTAATAAACACGCTCACATAGGTGAAAATTTAATTCAGTTAACCCCTCCAAATCTGCTATACAAAACAGCCCCTCCCCATTTTTTAAAACAAATAATCTATATAAATTAAAATGGAAATGTTCGCTTGTGCATAACCGCTAATCTCCGTAAGTTCTTCACTGATTGCTTTGAAATTTCACACAACGTTCCATTCGCATCCGAGCAAGTTTGTATATACATACTATATAGATGTCACATCTGTGACGGTAAAAAAAAACATGCTTTTCATGAAAAACTGTGTTTCTCATGTGTTTTTTATGTGCGGGAAATCTTCGAAACCTCTTTACCGATGGCTTTGAAATTTGCACACTATGTTGCATTCGAATAGGCGAGTTTTCTTTTATACATATTTACTTTGTACATGCCTCACCTGTAACAGGAAAAAAAAGCTTTTTAAAAAAAAAAAAAGCGCCTTCTATTGGACGTAAGAGCATCACACACTGTAATCGCTGAAAGTTCTTCTCTGATTGCTTTGAAATTTTGACACAACATTATATTCGAATATGCACGGCTTTTTATATACCTACTATATAGATGCCACCCCTCTGACAGGTAAAAATATGCGTTTTGAAAAAAAGCGCTATCTGTTGCACATAATAGCATCATGCACGCTATAAAAAATATGTCACGAATTCCATTTCATTGTTTCCGATTGCATTGATAAATTATATTTTCATAGATTTCGATTTATTTTATTTTTTATTGAATTATTTTGTGTGACATTGTTGGAATTGAGCTGTGTTGTTTACTATACCGTTCATTTCATAAGTATAAATATAGTTGCCACAACTGTGACAGGTAAAACTATGCTTTTCTTGAAAAACAGCACCATCTGTTGCATGAAAAGAGCAACACACATGTTATACTAAATATGTTACAATTCCATTCGAATGTTTCTGATTGCATTGATAAATTGAATTTTCATAGATTTTGATATATTTTAATTTTGATTAAATTATTTTGTGTGAATTGCGTTGGAATTGAGCTGTGTTGATTACCATGCCATTCATATTGTGAGTATAGCTTTTTTTTATTTTTTTCATATTTTCATTTCATTTTTAACTGTTTTACTTAAATTGCAGTGATGGGAACATCAGATCATTTGGGAAGACATCGGACAAGGGAATGTGGAATGGTGGGGATGACGAGAGGACAGGGGGAGTTTGGGATTGTGGGAAGGAAGAGGGGATGGTGGAGTGGGGAATTGCAAGGAGTACGAGGGAATGGTTGAGTGGGGAATGGTTGAGAGGCCGAGGAGCCGAGGGAGAGAATGGTGGGTACCATTCTCTCCCTCGGTACTGGAGGACAGGGAATGTTACTGTGGCTCAGCAGCGCACATGCGTTGCTGAGCCACAGTAATGCGTGGCTGGGTACTGCTAGTTATTAATAAAATTAAATTTAAGTAATTTATAAAAATTTTAAAATAAATTTAGTTTTGCAAGATCGTGATCTGGTTTACACAGTTGGACGTCCAACGATCCAACCATTGATCTGTTGGTTGGGGGTCCAACGGACTCTCATCCAGCAAATCACGATCTCGCAAAACAATATTTATTTCACAATGATAATAAGTAAAATGTGAACAGATTTTATTTATGTGCAATATAAAGTGCCTCTAATGCTATGAAAAAAAATGTATATTATTTTGGTTTTATAATGAAAAATACATAAATACTTTGGTGCATTTATATAAATATATTTTAATAAAATAATTTCGACTGGCAACCACAACGATTGAAACATTATCTCATTACTTAATTTGGACAAAGTGTAACAGAATATATATTATAATTTTTAAACCTGTGTACCTGCTAGTTATTGGGATTTAAATAAAATCTTTTGAGAACTTTTGATCTAAAATTTTCTCTCAGTCACTCTCTCTTTCCCATCCCATATTTCTTCATATAACTCTTTTTTTGTCCTCCACCCGAACCCATATTTCACCTCTCTCTCCTCTTCCCATCATACATTTCTTCATCTCTCCCTTTATTCTTCTCTGATTGATTCTATTTTTCCTCATTTACACCGGACTGCAGAGCTACCTTTGCACAGGCCAGCGTTTAGTTTTAAATGTCCAAATGCAGGCGATTAGTCACAATAACGTAGCTGAAGTATGTTGACCAGACCACACACTAGAAAGTGAAGGGACGACGACGTTTCGGTCCGTCCTGGCCATTCTCAAGTCGATTGTGACTAAATGTCCAAAATGTCGTACATAGCAAATTGCTCTAAATGAGGCAGTATCTTGACCTTTAAAGTTTTTTTTTTTTGTTTTATATTGCTACCTCTCTTTCTTTCATTTGAGCAGGTTTGTTCACGTAAGGAACTCAGGTAATAATATATATATATATATATATATATATATATATATATATATATATATATATATATATATATATATATATATATATATATATATATATATATATATATATATATATATATATATATATATATATATATATATATATATATATATATATATATATATGTGACGATAATCTCTTTCAAGAGAGATTGAGCCTGCTCTTCCCTTCATTTGTCACATATTCTACATTCAAGATACGTGCAACAATAGCAAAAGTTTGTCAAGGCAGCCACACACCTGTTCACCCCCACAGCGCGACACTTCAACTAGCAAACTACCAGCTGTCGGCCTGCCTGCATTCTGATTGGTTGGTCAAGATCACACCACTTCTGCTTCGCAACACGCACGCCCTCTACCCAAGTCAACGTTTAGGTCATGCCACGACACCTTCTCAGAATATCTTGTGCTCTAAAGCTGTGAACATCTAATTGATATTCCTCGGGTATCAAGTAGCAGTTCTTAGCTTGCGCTAATATTCCAGCACCATTTTATCACTTGTATTATATTTTTGTATTATTGTTAACGTAAACCAGTAATTATTCATTTTTATGTTAGTTCTTTTCACTTGTTATACTTGCACTTTACCAAGCCAAGGAATTGTCTTTATTTAACTTTGTTTTCTAGAGTAATTAAATTCATTGTTTATCTTTTGTGTTTTGTATGTCTTCCCCTACCTTACCACAGACTATCAGGCAAGCAGTCATTCTTTTTTTATTGTGTATGTGACCTGGCTTTGACATCTGCCATTGGAGGACTGCCGAACACCATACTCCACTACTTTACCGTCACATATACTTGGGAGCCTGTCCGGGAGCTTCACTCAGGTATTGGTAATTTGTGGTAAGCGTACTGGCTTTAATTCCCTTGCTTTCAATATTTTCACTAATCACTTTTATTATTCATATGGTGCTGTGTGTATTGTGCATTCCAGGAGTAGCATATGGTGAGTGTGAGACAACTTTGGATTATGTGGTGACTGTAGGCCGCAGTCATACTCTTAATTGGTCGTCTCTCCCTCCGTGTTATTACCCGTGCTTACCACCTTTTGTCCCTAGGATATTTCTCATATTTTCGGCAGATCATCATATAGGTACTGTGGTCTGTCTCCGGGTCAATAGCACCTAATTTCTGCAATCCGACTCTAAGAGGATAAAGAGGAGGATAAGTCCATTCCTCTCGCACGGACTTTTATTGACGAGTTGGGACCTCGCCAATAGTTCTCGTCACCAGTTGACACTCGCACCCCTACTCGTCGGTCAGAAAGATGATATTTACTTAGGTAGGGAATTAGCTTTCTTTTTTTCAGAGCACAAAGTTTGCTAATTCTGTAAGTATCATTTTTAATTTCAGTGGGAAAACTTGCTTATGTTCTATTGTGACTCGGCAAGGTATGCCTACATTCTTGGACTACCTAATTTACTTTTGAAACCATTAAATGTTTCATTTGTTTTAGAAACTCAGTTTCAACTAATTAGTAGGATTTTCTTGCCCTTATCCTCCCACAGTGAGTACCGGGTACAAGATTTCCTGCGACCTTAATCATTTACCATCTTGAATTAACTTTAATTGTTAACAATTCCACAGGATAGGTACCAGTTGCCACGTTTTCCTGTTTCTGACATTCACCATATCACCACAGTATATTCGTGTCACATTTATTTGCTAATTTCACCATGTTTCGTATCCAAGCTTTCCGTTCAGATCCAGCAGGTGAAATAGAGAACTTACGTCATGCCAAGAGATCGAATTGATAACTCTTGCACATGAGTATCGCCTAGATATTCCCCATGGAGCCAACAAGCATGAAGTATAAAACCCTCTTGGATCACTTTTTGGATGAAGGGATTATAGACTCTGATACTCACGAACATTACACTATTCAGATAAGCATGATCTGACGGCAATGAAACTCAAAATCGAGCTCACAAAGCTCGAGAAGGAGCACACAAGACGCATACGCAACAAAAGGAAGCAGCTGCCATCAGGAAGGAAGAACAAGAACGAGAAATCCGCCTCAAGGAACGAGAGGGCCGCCCTGAGGAAAGAAGAAAGTGAAGAGAATTGGCTATTCAAGAGCGTGAGCAAGTACAGCTTGAACAAAACAACGCCACCTGGAGATGCAAAAAAGCATGACAAGCAGCAAGCGGATCTGGCTCTAGAATGTCGTCAAAGAGAATCACTTGGACAGTCAAAGCCAGCAAACTATAGCAGTCTTCCTCCAAGTTTCAATGTCTCCCATGCAAGTAAGTTAATGCCACCTTCGTAGAGTCGAGGTTGATGTTTTTTTTACAACCTTTGAGACCCTTGCTAATCAACTTAGTTGGCCTACCGACCAATGGCTACCCTTCTCCGAGTACATCTTACAGGTAGAGCAGCAGTCACACTCAGCACTTTGGCATCTGAAAACGACTACCCAACCTGAAGCAAGCTGTGTTGGACGCCTACCTTCTCTCCACCGAAAGCTACCGACGAAAATTCCGTGACTACATAAAGGCAAGTACCACCCTTCTTAGAATTTGCAACACCAAACGGAGATATTTTATGAAATGGCTGGAGGCAGCACATGTCTCTACTTTTCCAGAACTCGTCAACCTCATGCTGGTCGAGGAATTCTTGAGGCGTGTACCTCCTCCTGTCCATTTATATATAGCAGATAAGGAAGAGACCGACTTAGTGAAATGCGGGAAGTGGGCTGACACTTACAGCCTCATCCACCGGCTGACACCAGAACCACCTACCAGTAAGAAGTCTTGGTACAGTTACGAGAAAGTGAGCCCAGATCAAGGCACCTCTCAACTGTACTGTAAGTATTGTAGACTCTATGGACATACCATAGAAAATGTGGTAAGTCTCCATATAAAGGTAACACTGAATCCACCAAACCCAAACAGACTCCTCCTAAGTCCGGTAAGCCTGTAATGAATGTTGGTGTTCATGTTAATGATCTCTCTCTCTTCAGCAAGCATCTGTATCCTGGAACTATCACCACCAACGGTTCAGATTCTGAGGGACGTTTTGGACTTAAGATCTTGAGGGACACAGCGGCTCTTCAATCAATAGTCTTGAAATCAGCTGTGCCCAACGTCGCCTACACCGGAGAGACTGTCTTCATCACTGACCTCACTGCTACTACTCCTTATCCTCTCGCCAGAGTCCACCTGGATTGTCCCTTCGTGACCGGTGAAGTCCAAGTCGCCGTCAGGGAAAAGCCTTTTCCCATGCCTGGAGTGCAACTTCTCCTGGGCAACGACTTGGCAGAAGACCTGCAACCGACCAACCTGATCGTCAAGGACAAACCCCAGGGGTATCTCTGAATGGATAATCCGATTTTTGAGCATGTTCCAGCAAAGGTTCAAGAGAGTGATGAAGTTTCTCCTCCTGTTTTGGTGACCACCCGTGCACAAGCTGCACGACCGCAACCAGCTGACTCTACTACTACCGCTGTCCCTCAAGACCCTTCGAAACTACCCCCAAATCTCACCGCTTTGGAGTTCCGTAAGTTACAGAGGGAGGATCTTACCTTGACACCATTATTCTTTCAGGCTGAGACTCAATCCGACAGTATTCCTTGGTTCTTCCTAGAGAACGAGTTGCTCTATCGCAGATACGACCCAGTAAACTGAAGGAGAGGACGATTGGGCCAACATGAACAACTATGATTCCTACCAGCCTGCGGCCCACTATTCTACACCTGGCTCACGGAGCTCTATCACACTACGGGTTTAACAAGACTTACCATGGGATTCGACAAGACTACTACTGGCCAGGTATGGTTAATGATGTCAAACAACATACCAAAAATGTCATGTTTGTCAGAAAGCAGGTAAACCGAATGTTTCTATCCCCAGAGCATCACTGACACCCATCCAGGTGCCTGCGGAACCTTTCCACAGACTTATTATTGACTGTGTGGTCCTTTACCTCGGACCAGTTTCGGCAACGCCTATATCTTAACCATCCTGTGTCCTACCACCAGATCCCCATAGCAGTTCCAGTAAAGAACATTACGGCTGCTACAGTGGTGAAGAATTTGCAGAAGATCTTCACCCAGTATGGATTTCCAAGGGAGATTCAGAGTGACTGTGGCCACAACTTCACCAGTGATCTCTTCAAACGGACACTAGAGGAGTTCAACATCAAACAGGTACTGTCCAGCCCTATCATCCTGCTTCACAGGGTTCTCTTGAGCGTAGTCATCAGACTATCAAGGCACTCC
>WNGS01162471.1:12254-37031 GCA_020271785.1 Procambarus virginalis | reverse complement strand
TGCAGATGGTAACACGTTCATACCGTGTTTGTATTCCTTTCCTTTGATAAACTTATGGTAGACATCTGATCCCATAAGGATTCCAATATTGGAAAGGTTTGTCTGATGTGATTTTATCTGCCAAATGAATTCCCTTTTTTCTAGGAATTTGGCTTTGTCCCCAGACCATATACATACAGATCTGTTGGGAATCTATTACTACTAGAGCTTGTACATTTTGTTCGTAACCTCCTAATCGTACTTTGGGTTGTACTACCTTGAAAACTCGGGCTCCTGAGTCAGTCAGGAATCTGCTATGTTTATTCGTGTCTCCTCTGCAGGTGTAAGTTTCAGGGTATCTACCAACTCTTGGATATAAAGGTCAATTGGGACCCTTGATCAAATAATCCACGTACGGTGGCTTTGTTCTCTCCATTTCTAATGATCAATCGTGCAGTAGGTAGAGCTGATTATGTTTAGACCTTGTTGAGAAAACACTTATGTCAGGTAGCACAGTACAAAGCTGTACTGAGGTGTTAGTTCCTTCCTCCTGTGTTGGCAGACTTTGTACTTGAATCCCCCAAAGTGCTGTATGGTGTGACCCTTATGGCACCTATAACAGGTGCGTATTGTTGATGTGCAGCTGTCGGGATGATGTTCCTTATACACTTGGTACATCTATGTAACTCCTTGAGTCGTTTTATGCGTGTTGCACGATCGGGGAAACGTCTGCAATTGTACATGGAATGTGATTGTTCACAGAACAGACATGGTCTCCAGACGTTAACAGTATCTTGAGGAGTCACCGATTTGGGTGACGCGTTACCTGTAGGTTTGGAGGTACCAACTGCGTATGTGCCCACACTGCCTTGTCTCCACTTTGGAGAGGGAGAAGTTGTTTTAGATTTGTTTGGAGTACTGTTTGTACTCTGTTGTTACTATTAGTAGTAGACGAAGGTTTAGATGTCGCTTTTTCATCTGGGATAACTCTTTCTCGTTCTATGATGGTTTGTAACCCCTTTGTAATCTCTGTTACTGTCAGATATGACTTTCCATACAACACAAACAACTTATCCAGGATGTCCCTGGGTAATTTGCGAGTCATATGGACTTGGATTATCCAGTCTGATTCATCCAAGTTTACTTTATTTTTAAGTGCCTTAAGCAAAGACTCAAGCTCCAATCTAAAGGCTTGGAGTGAGACTGCTGTATTATTTGGATGTTTAATATCTAACAGCTTCTGGGTTAAAATTCTGATAGTCCTTTCAGGTTTCGCATAGTTTTCTTTCAATAGTTGTACGGCATTGTCATAATCGTCATCTGTGTGATTCAGATTACAGACTACCTGAAAGGCTTCATCTTTCAAGACACTCTGTAAATACGTAAACTTTGTCGTCTTTGGTACATTGACATTAGAATCCACAGAATCGACAAATTTGCTCCAGAAATTGTCCCAATTCTCGTCCTCTGTTCCAGAAAAAGTTGGGAGACTGAGTGATGGTAATTTGACTTCTGGTGCTGTCTGATTCTGGTAGTTGTGGCTGCAACATTTATATTGGCCTTATGGGCGTTTATCAAATCTTCATATTGTTGTAATTTTTCAAACATTGCATCTTCATAATCAGAGTGTTCTTGGAGAATGTTGTTCATCGTATCTTCATCAATACTGTTAACGTTAAGTAAATCTTGATACTGTTTCATTTGTTGCAACACACGGTCATATTTGTTCCGTGTAAGCTTAAGATAGTTTTCCAGTGCTGCATAATTAACTGGAGTTTGATTACTCATGTCTTCACATTTGTTAATCTGCCTTGTGAGATGCCCCTTTAAGGCCTTAAGGGTTAATTTTACATTTTTGAGTGTAGACATCTTGGAAGTACTGCTAGTCGTATGGACTTTTAACTATTTGGCACTTGAATTAATAAAGCAACTAGTTTCCGAACTAGAGCTGTTTATCATTTAAAAATATACTACTGTATAATCATACACGCTATAATTTGAGTGGTAAGCCTGTATCAATGCTGGTATTCCGCAAGCTAGCCCGTCATTATCACTCTTGGTTGGTACAGAGACACAGGTTAACACTCAAAGGTGAAATGATTATAGTTAAATTATACCTATAATTATATGTATGAATATCAGGTTGACAACACAACTCGGGTTGTCATGAATACTGCATAAAAATATGTACTTGCTAGGTTGTAATATATGTTCAACTCTAGACAAGTGTAAAAAATTCTTACCCTTACACCAGGTTAGCACAATAAATTAAACTAGGTTGCTGTACAACACCAGCCTAAAATGTCCTACCCTTGTGCAAGAATTTGCTGTAAACAATGTGGTATGCAGTAAATATTATGTATTGGTGCAATATTAAAGTAATGTTTTATACTTAAATTACAAAAACATTTATAAGTAACTTATAAGTAAAGTAGCCTCTTATCAACCTCTTGTAATGAAAAGGGCACAATAGTTCTTTGGCATAGGCCTCAGAACAATAATAGTGCTTTGTTGTAGTTTTGCTTGCTATGAGATTGAAAAGTTAGGCTAGAAAATGTAAATATAGCAATGTCTTTCTGCTATAATATTGCACTACTAATGTATATCAGGATTTTATATCTAGATGCAATGTACCTACTGGTTAACTGTAATAATCATCTAGGTTCAAAGGACCATAATTTATGTGGTAAAACTCCAGGCAGTATATCTCCTTTTAATTGACTTCAATAAATATAGTTTATCTTATTTTTTCTTAGTAGGTAAGAAATTGAGTGGACTGTATGTACTTGTTAAAACTGCCTGAAATTAATCTCACATAAATTGGGGGGACAATTTGTAGCTTAAACCACTTTGTAATGGCTCCTTCTTAAACTACCAATTGTTTACCTAACTTATTATTATAATATTTTATCATACCACATATGGTGGTCTAATCTACTATTATTTCAATAATTATTACTAGTTATGAATACTACTACTACAATATAACTAGAATGGCCTTATCTGAGCCTGTAGTAAGGGCCTGCTAAGGCTGTGTCATGTAGCATCTATGTGGGTGTGGCCCTGTGCCTCATGGTGCCAATGGCGGCTGTGGAGGCCTACAAGGCTGGCAACAGCTAGGTACATGTGCATAGTTCTACTGCTCAGCTACTTGCTGTTCCAAGTCACAATTTACCTGTTTGGGATGCAAGGAGTTAGTACATTTCCCTAAGCATATCAATACAGGTATAACATGGTATGTGAGGGCTGTAAAAAATGGGGTACACGTACATGGTTAGGGTGTTTCCCATATATCATAACCGACTTATCTTTGCTATTAAACAGTGCACTAGAATAATAAACAAATACTTGGTAAGCCGGATACAATCGTTGTTGTAGTTGTTGATAGGCTGTGTAGCTGGTTGTTGACACGTAAATAGGTGTCTAGGTGTTAAACCAACTCTGGAGCCATGTGTGCAGCGTAAGGCTGCTTTGTTATTGTTTTCGTGTGAGCGTGGCGTCTGTAAGAGACGCTCTGCCTCTCTTGTTCCAATATTGTGGTTCTACTTCTAAGTTAAATTTACGTTAACAAGAGAGTCAAGTTATATTTTGGTGTTAATAATTATATTCAGTCTTATTGAACGCTTTTTTATTCAATTTAGACATTAAACTGTTGTATGAACAGTGGTTTAATAATGTAAATACTGCGGCGACGTCGATGACGTCACGGAGTCTCCCATTCTCTAATTTTAAGAGGATACTGTTAAGGGAAGACTATACTATTTGTGTATGAGTGTGTCGGTTTCCCGACACCTTGCACGTTCGTTGGCTTTTTCTTGAGCCTCAATCTCTAATAATTTCTGTTCTTTTTGAGCTTCAAGTTTAGCATATGTTACTTGTGCATCTAACTCCAGACGCCTTAAAGCAATTTGATCACTTGACTCTTCTCTAACTTCCTCCAGACATTCTTCTCCTAATTCTTGGTTCTCAACAAAATGTGTCACTATGACTCTCAGAATTTGTGCCTTAGTCATGCTATTTCTTGCGGTTAATTCTAGCTTATTGGCCATATTTACTAACGCAGACTTTGTTAGGTTTTTAATTCCCTCAAAGTTTGGTTGAGCCAACAACAACAACACTTGGTCCTCCATCGTGATTAACACTTGGCACTTGATTCACAACAATAATAATAACACACTGGCACTGCACTTCACTTCACTGTAAAATTTTCACCACACTGAAAATTCGCTTGGCCTCACTGCACAAACAAAAGTTATAGGATGACTTACCTCAAAATCGTGAAACGTTGTTACTTGACACACAGGAAGGCTTGCATGGCACATGGAATAGTTAATAGCAGAAAACACACAAGACACTGGTACCTAGGAAGGCAAGGTTAGATTAGCACAGTTGTGTTTAAGTGGGAAAAATATTTCCCGGCACAGGCCCCCATAACTATGTTACCTGATCGTTCGTCACGGCTCGTAACCCAGTACAGCAGCAAGACCTTTCAGTCTAGGGACATTGTAAAATTGCTGTAATATAGAGCGGGTCACCAGTGTAACCACATGATTGGCACAAGCAAGTATAAAGTATTTATCCCTTAGGACTTAGAAATATACATATAAATTATATTATATATATTAACAATAATATAAGTACAAGATATTATATATATAGCACAGATGGACAAGATCACTTATAAAAGCAAATTAAAGTATTGTCTCTCTTATAATATAAATGTATGTTTGGCAAAACAAATATTAACAGACTTATCTCCCAAGTTGTTATCTCTCCTGTCGCGTGCGAGTTACTGAATACTAAAACTGCGGGAGTCAAAAACATTGCTTCCGCCCCGCGGAAAATTGCCAAACTAACATTATTTAATTAAACTTACATGGAGCAAAATAATGTGACAAGAGTAATCTTAAAGTAACTTCGTAAATGGTCAGAATAACATGCATAACAAAAATAATGTAATTATTAATACATGCAGTAATTAAAATAAAATAACATAGGGAAATATTGGCAACGCTCCCCCACCACCAGGAACTAGAAATTTTCTCACGGAAGGTTGCCCCCCAATGTTCAAACAATTACAGAATTCCCATCAGTGATTCCTACTGATGATCATAGATAAAACCACTCTCCCACGAAATCAACCGTGAACCAACAAAGAATATCAAATCGTTCCCACGGGTGGAAAAGTTAGGCCTAATTCAACATATAAATCAGGCAACACATATCTTACATACAAGTAAAGAATATTTAGATGTACATATAATCAGATAAAACAAGGCATATATATAAGTACAAATTAATGTAGAAGTACAAATTAAATGTATTTAATTTTGTAGCTTATAGAGGTACGTAACAAGGACACCATGACTGTTTTGGTAAAGGACACCTTGACTGTAGTGGTAAGAACTCCATGACTGTTGTGAAAAGGACACTATGACAATTGTGGTAAGGACACTATGACTGTTGTGTAAAAAAAAACATGATTGTTGTGTAAAGGAAACCATGATTGTTGTGGTAAGGACACCATGACTTTTATGGTAAGAACACTATGACTGTTGTGGTAAGGACAGCATGACTGTTGTGGGAAGGACACTGTGACTGTTGTGGTAAGAACACGACGACTGTTGTGGTAAGGTCACGATGACTGTTGTGGAAAGGACACCATGACTATCGTGGTAGGGACACAATAATTGTTGTGGTATGGACTCAATGACTGTTGTGAAAAAGACACCATGACTTTTGTGGTATGGACACCATGCCTGTTGTGAAAAGGACATCATGACTCTTGTGGTAAGGTCACTATGACTGTTATGGTAAGGAAACCTTGACTCTTGTTATAAGGACACCGTAACTATAATGGTAAGAACTCTATGACTGTTGTGGTAAGGACACCATGACTGTTGTGAAAAGAACACCATGAGTGGTGTGGTAAGGACACTATGACTGTTGTAGTAAGGAAACCATTACTGTTGTGGTAATGACACCATGACTTTTATGGAAAGAACATTATGACTGTAGTAGTAATGACTCCATGACTTTTATGGAAAGAACACTATGACTGTAGTGGTAAGGACAACATGACTGTTGTGGTTCGTACTCTATGACTGCTGTGGTAAGGACACTATGAATGTTGTGGTAAGGACACCACGACTGTTGTGGTAAGGTAACTATGACAGTTGTGGTAAGGACAACATGACAATTGTGGTAGGGACACCAAGTCTGTTGTGATCTGGACTCCATGACTGTTGTGAAAAAGACACCATGACTGTTGTGGTATGGACACCATGACTGTTGTGGTATGGACACCATGACTGTTGTGAAAAGGACATCGTGACTCATGTGGTAAGGACACTATGACTGTTATGATGAGGACACCATGAATTTTGTGGTAAGGACACCATGATTGTAGAGGTAAGGACACCATGACTGTTGTAGTATGGACACCATGACTGTTGTGGTAAAGACACCCTGAATGTTGTGGTAAAGACATCCTGATTGTTGTGTTAAGGACGCTATTATTGTTGTTATAAGGACACCATGACTGTTGAAGTATGGACACCATGACTGTTGTGGTAACGACACTATGACTGTTGTGGTACGGACACCTGACGGTTGTTGTAAGGACACTATGACTGTTGTGAAAAATACACCATGACTCTTGTGGTAAGGACACTATGTCTGTTGTGAAAAGAACACCATAACTGTTGAGGTAAGGAAACCATGACTGTTGTGGTAAGGACACCATGACTTTTATGGAAAGAACACTATGACTGTAGTGGTAAGGACACCATGACTGTAGTGGAAAGGACTCCATGACTGTTGTGAAAAGGACACCATGACTATTGTGGTAAAGAAATATGACTGTAGTGATAAGGACACTATTGCTCTTGTGGTAAGGACACTATGACTGTTGTGGTAACGACACCTGATTGTTGTGGTAAGGACACTACGACTGTTGCGATAAGGACTCCATGACGCTTGTGGTAAGGACACTATGACTGTTATGGTAAGGAAACGATGTCTGTTGCGGTAAGGACACCATGACTGTGGTGGTAAGAACTCCATGACTGTTGTGAAAAGGACACCATGACTATTGTCGTAAGAACACGATGACTGTTGTGGAAATGAAACGATGACTGTTATGGTAAGGACACCATGACTTTTGTGGTATGGACATCATCACTGTTGTGGTAATCACACCATGACTGTTCTGGCAAATACACCATGACTGTTGTGGTAAGGACACTATGACTGTTCTGGTAAGAACACTATGAATGTTGTAGTAAGGACACCATGACTGTTGTGGTAAGGACACCTAATTGTTGTGGTAAGGACACTATGACTGTTGTGAAAAGGACTCCATGACGCTTTAAGTAAGGATAGTATGACTGTTATGGTAAGGAAACGATGACTGTTGTGGTTAGGACACTTTGACTGTTGTGGTTTGGACACTATGACTGTTGTGAAAAAGGACACCATGACGTTTGTGGTAAGGACACCATGACTGTTGTGGTAAGGACACCATGACTGTTGTGGTAAACACACCATGATTGTTGTGGTAAGGACACCATGACTGTTGTGGTAAACACACCCTGAATTTTGTGGTAAGGACACCATGACTGTTGTGGTAATGACACCATGATTGTTGTGGTAAGGACACCATGATTGTTGTTGTAAGGGCACTAAGATAGTTGTAGTAAGGACACCATGACTGTAGTGGACATGACACCAAGACTGTTGTGGTAAGGACACAATGGCTATTGTGGCAAGGACACCATGATTGTTGTGGTAAAAACACTATGACTGTTGTGGTAAGGACACCATGACTGTTGTAGTAAGGACATAATGACTGTTGTGATAAGGACACCATGACTGTTATGGTAAGAACACTATGACTGTTGTGGTAAGGATACCATGACTGTTGTGGTAAGGACACCATGACTGTTATGGTAAGGACACTATGGATGTTGTGGTAAGGGTACCATGACTGTTGTGGTAAGAACACCATAGCTGTTGTGGTAAGGACACCATGACTGTTATGGTAAGGACACTATGACTGTTGGGGTGAAGACACTCTGACTGTTGTGGTAAGGACACCATGACTGTTGTGGTAAGCACACTTTGACTATTGTGGTAAGGACACCATGACTGTTGTGGTATGGACACCATGACTGTTGTGGTAAGGACACCATGACTGTTGTGGTATGGACACCATGACTGTTGTGGTAAGGACACTATGACTGTTCTGGCAAGTACAATATGACTGTTGTGGTAAAGACACTGTGACTGTTATGGTAAGAAAACTATGAATGTTGTAGTAAGGACACCATGACTGTTGTGGTAAAGACACCTGATTGTTGTGGTAAGGACACCATGACTGTTATGGTAAGGACACTATAACTGTTGTGAAAAGGACTCCATGACGCTTTAGGTAAGGACACTATGACTGTTGTGGTTAGGACACTTTGACTGTTGTGGTTTGGACACTATGACTGTTTTGAAAAAGGACACCATGACCTTTGTGGTATGGACACCATGACTCTTGTGGTAAGGACACCATGACTGTTGTGGTAAGCACACCATGATTGTTGTGGTAAGGACACCATGACAGTTGTAGTATGGACACCATGACTGTTGTGTTAAGGACACATGGCTGTTGAGGTAAGGACATCATGATTGTTGTGTTAAGGACACCATGACTGTTGTGGTAAGGACACCATGACTGTTGTGGCAAAAACACCATGATTGTTGTGGTAAGGACACCATGGCTGTTGTGGTAAGGACACCTGACTGTTGTGGTATGGACACTATGAATGTTGCGAAAAAGATACCATGACGTTTGTGGTAAGGACACCATGACTGTTGTGATAAGAACCCCATGACTGTTGTGATTGGGACACCATGACTGTTAGGGTAAGGACACCATGACTGTTGTGGTAAGGACACAATGACTGATGTGGTAAGGACACCATGACTGTAGTGGTAAGAACTTTATGACTGTTGTGAAAAGGACTCCATGACTATTGTGGTAATGACACGATGACTGTTGTGAAAAGAAAACCATGACTATTGTGGAAATGAAACGATGACTGTTATCGTAAGGACACCATGACTTTTGTGGTATGGGCATCATGTCTGTTGTGGTAAGGATTCCATGACTGTTGAGGTGAGGACACCATGACTGTTGTGGTAAGGACACCATGACTGTTGTGGTAAGGGCACCATGACTGTTGTGGTAAGGACACCATGACTGTTGTGGTAAGAACACCATGAAAGTTGCGGTAAGGACACCATGACTGCAGTGGTAAGAACTTTATGACTGTTGTGAAAAAAACACAATGACTATTGTGGTAAATACACCCTGACTGTGATAAGGACACAATGATGGTTGTGGTAAGGACACCATGATTGTTGTTGTAAGGACACTAAGATAGTTGTAATATGGTCACCATGACTGTAGTGGAAATGACACCAAGACTTTTGTGGTAAGGACACAATGGCTATTGTGGTAAGGACACCATGACTGTTCTGGTAAGAACACCATGACTGTTGTGGTAAGGAAACCATGACTGTTGTGGTAAGGACACCATGATTATTGTGGTAACGACATTGACTGTTGTGGTAAGGACACCACGACTGTTGTGGTACGGACACAATGACTGTTGAGGTATGGACACTATGACTTTTGTGAAAAGGACATCATGACGTTTGTGGTAAGGACACTCTGACTGTTGTGCTAAGGACACCATGACTGTTGTGGTAAGGACACCATGACTGTTGTGGCAAGGACACCATGACTGTTGTGGTAAGAACACTATTACTGTTGTGGTAAGGACATCATGACAGTTGTGGTAAGGATATAATGACTGTTGTGATAAGGACACCATGACTGTTGTGGTAAGAACACCATAGCTGTTGTGGTAAGGCCACCATGACTGTTATGGTAAGAACACTATGACTGTTGTGGTAAGGACACTATGACTGTTGGGGTGAGGACATTGACTGTTGTGGTAAGGACACTTTCACTATTGTGGTAAAGACGCCATGACTGTTGTGATAAGGACACCATGACTGTTCTGAAAAGGACACCATGACGTTTGTGGTAAGGACACCATTACTGTTGTGGTAAGGACACCATGACTGTTCTGGCAAGTACACCATGACTGTTGTGGTAAGGACACCATGACTGTTCTGGCAAGTACACCTTGACTGTTGTGGTAAGGACACCATGACTGTTATGGAAAGAACACTAAGCTGTAAAACTTTACCATTGTGATCACTGCAATCATCTTTTATCATGACTGTTATGTTGAACGTAAATTTGACTACAAAATACCAAGAAATAATCCTCAAATTATTCTACAATGTACCTGTTGATAATCCTCAAATTTTAGATTAAGGACCTGCCCGAAACGCTATGCGTGTTAGTGGCTTTACAGGAATGTAAAAACTTCCTTACTATGTACTCTCATAAACCCAATGAACCCTCTTGTATATGTATAAATAAATAAATAAATATTCATACTTAATGAGTCTCTTTATATTGACAGATATAGAATGCCTGGTCTCCGTGGTGTGAGTGTGGTGTTGCTGTGGTGGATGTGGTGGTGTGGCGGGTTGTGGGCCACGGAGCCCAGCGTCCACTTCGTCCAGTCCGGATGGGGAAACTTTTTCATGGCTGCGAACACGACCTTGACCTCGGCGGACGCCTTCCTGGTCCTTCCCACCAGCAACATCTGTGAGTCATTAACGCTGATTCATTACACTATTAACGAACACCAATGCACATACGAACATATGCATGAGTTCACGTACACACGCACGAGTATCCGTATACTCAGGCTTGAATTCACACCCAGATGCCCGGAAAACTAGCTTTCCCTGAAGGCAAATATGAGAGTGTCAGGGAAATTTTAAAGAGAATATCACGGAAAATAGAACAAAGATATACCGAAAACAGGCAAAACAACACAAAGCATGATGAACTTCATAATAAACCAATACAGAGATTGAAACCAGGTATATTGCGCCCCTTAGGGATAGAGGAGCCTAGAGAAAAATCACGGTTTAATAGTCAATGCTTAAAGGAAAAACAGAGATGTAAATGAGGTTGGAAAAATACAGAGAGCACAGAACAAAGGAGAACTACAGCATGAATACAAGTGAGAGAATAAATACACAGCAATTCGGAGAGCAGCTGAGAAGCAATATGAAAATAATATAGCATCCAAGGCTTCCATTACGACACGTAATGGAGCACGACGCCTTCCAGAAGAAAGAATGATTGAACTAGAGGTTCTATAACACTTGAGGGAGTAAATAAACAAATATAGGAGCTGGATGTGATGAAAGCCAAAGGCCTAACAAGAACTCAACGTGGATCCCAAAAGAGGCAGCATTGTTTATTCTCTTTGCTATAGCCTTTATTTCCTCACTAGAAATGAGGGACTTCCTGTTCCCCCATTCAGTCACACACCATAGACACACACTATTTGAGGAAAGTGGTAAATGTGGTGCTAATATACAAGAAAGAGGGAAGACAGGAGCCAGTTAACTACAGGCTGATATAGCTAACAAGTATTCCATTAAAGGTATTAGACTACTTAAAATAATGCTCTTTCATCAATTAGAACATTATTTTTTACCAAGAATCAACATAGATTCGGTAAAGGAAAATCTTTCTTGACCAAGATTTAGAGTTATGCCGCTAAACAGTCAAATAGGAGGGAGAGGGTTGGGCAGAGTGCATCTTTCTGGATTGCCAGAAAGCGTTGATACTGTTGCCCTCAAGTAACTCCTCCGCACACCCGAAAGACAGGCTGGTGTACTGGAAGTACTAAAGTGAGTGAAGGAGTAACTTACAGGAAGAAGGCAAAGAACGACAGTGAGATGACAACTATCAGAATGTAGTTAGACAGTGAGAGGAGCACCTCAAGGGGGGTCGGTAATAGTGCCCATCAGGTTCCTCATCTATGTGAACGATTTAAAACAGAAAGTAAGATTGGTTTTATCCATGTTTGCTGACGATGCTAAACTAATGAGGCGAATCAGAACTGAAAAGGATTGCAGTAAATTACAAGATGAAGTAGACAAGCTTTTGAAATAGTCTGAGAATGTCTACTAGAGTTTAACTCTAATAACTAGACTTTAGCCCTGACAAATGCAAGGTTATGATGATAGAAGACGGAATAATGATACCTCAAATACAGTACACTGCAGGCATGTCAAACATGCTGCCTGCACAAACGATATTGTACTTTTGTCATTTAAGGCCTAAATTGCCGTGTTTATAAAAATAAATATAATCTTTTAACAGATTTAAAGGCACAAAAGAAACACAAATGCAGCTGTAAGGCAAGCGAGTTAAGACTTCTAAAAATAGATATGACGTTGACTGTTAATTGGGCCTAAGTTTCGTTTCCGTTTTTTAACCGGTAATATTATTTTTTTTTATTGTTTTATTTTTAACATTCCACATCATCTTTAAAATAGCCAGTGATCTGCAGCTAAGAAAAAAGAACGAAACTGAATGAAGAAGGACGAGTGTTTCAAGAAAAAATGGGAATTACAATTATTTTTGCACAACAATGATGGAAAGATACTTGTTGTGGGGTTTTCCACTTTGCTCTCCCGACTGCAATGCGTGCAACGTCACCAATGTGCACGTGGCAGACGCTTCATGAAGCCGTCGTAATCCAACAGAGAAAATACGAGAGCAACATACAGGGGCCTGGGAGCAAGGTCGAGTTAGAGTCCTGATGGTCTCCTCTGGGACTAGCCTCACCTGGTCCTGATCCACGTTGGTCCTGTGATTCTCTTCAATGTTTGAAACACTTTAAGGGACTCTTAGGGTCCTCAACACATTTATAGTTTAGTGAATAATAAGCAACACGGTGATGAAGACACCTGAAGCTGAAGGCTTAAGTAATAGCAATATTCAGAAGTGGTTCAACGGAAACACCGCATGAAGCTTAACAGTAGTTTATTTACATAGTTATCCACTAATACAATGGGTGCTTGATTTACTTTAGATTGGCGTCAGAAGGTCTATGGTCGCATTAGAGAGACTCTTGACGTCTGACTAATCGATTCTGATCATCGTGGAAAAAACACCAAAAATAACACAATGACATCCAGTCATTAACACGGCAAACTTACTGCCGGTGAGCAGAAATGTCACAGGAGTTCCAACAGNAAGGTTGATTTCATTTTTTGACTGCATGATTAACACATGAAAATTTTCACCACATGAAAATACTTAAACTAAATCAAGTACAAGCAATGAAATTTCATACAGAAAAAAAAAATACAAATTACATACATCTTTGAATAAAGAACACTACAGATTATGGCACTGCAACAGGAAACCTCTGGATAAGGCGTCAGCAATTACATTTTGCCTCCCAGGAATATGACGAATTACAATATTGAATTCTTGCAGAATTAGAGACCATTTAAGACATCTTAGTATTCTCTGGTTTTTACACTTCATAGAGTTGATGAATGTCAATGGATTATGATCTGTATATACTACTACTTCATTTCCTGACAAATATGTCTCAAATTTCTTCACTGCTAGTATTAAACAAAGTGCTTCTTTCTCAACTACAGAGTAATTAATTTGTGTTCTGTCAAACTTACGTGAAAAATAATAAACAGGATGTTCTAACTCATCTGGTCCTACTTGGAACAAAACAGCACCTGCTCCTACATCTGAAGCGTCTATGTGAAGAATAAAAGGTTTATTATACTGTGGACTAGCTAACACAGGTGAAGTAGAGAGAATTCCTTTCAACTTCTGAAAAGAGTTCTGACACTCCTGCGTCCACTTAAATTTTACCTGTTTCCTTAAAAGATTTGTTATGGGTGCAGCAACAATAGAAAAGTTTTTACAATACCTCCTATAATACGCACACATTCCAATAAATCTTTGCACAGACTTCTTATTAGTTAGGACTGGGTACTCCACAATTGCCTGAATCTTATCGTGCAATGGGACTATCCTTCCTTGTCCGACCTCATGTCCTAAATACACTATGGTTCCTTTAGCCCAACTACATTTCTTCATATTGACAGTCAAATTAGCATGTTGCAATATATGAAACAATTTCTTTAAACTAGACATATGATCTACCCAATTCTTACTGAAAATCACAATGTCATCCAGATATGCCCTACAGTCTGGCACATCCTTCAACAAAGAGTTCATTAATTTCTGAAACGTGGCTGGGGCATTCCTTAGCCAAACGGCATCACGTTATACTCGTAAGCTCCATCAGGAGTGATAAATGCTGTCACTTCCCTGGCAAAATCTGTAAGAGGTATCTGATGATACCCTTAGATAAGTCTAATTTAGATACAAAATTGGCATGACCTATAGTATCAACACATTCTTCTAATAAAGGTAACGGATAAACATCAACTGTAGTTACCTGGTTGAGTTTTCTATAATCCACTACTAATCTCCACTTGTCTTCTGGCTTTGGTACTAATAGGCATGGCGAACTCCAGGAACTCTGACTGGGTCTAATGAACCCATGTCGAAGAAGATAATCAACCTCCTCCTGGATGATACGACGTTTCTCGGGTGTCACTCGATAAGGGTGCAACCGAATTGGAGTCACATTTGTCAGGGTGATATCATGAGTAATGAGAGAAGTTTGAGTGGGGACCTCCCCAAACAAGCTAGAAGACACCTCCAAAAGATCCTGGAACTCTGCTCTCTCCTCCTCCTGCAAATGACTCAACAATTCTTCCCCGGAACTACTGGAATTAGACAAACAAATATTACTATCTTCCTCAGCAACACTCGACTCTTCAGGAATTTCCTCCTCAGCAACACAACAAGCCACAATACTAGGCCCACAATAAGCCTTCAACCGGTTTACATGTACACTCATGGTCTGTCGTTTCTGCTTGGGATGGCAAACCTTGTAAGTAACCTCCCCAAGACGTTTGACTACTTGATACGGTCCTGCGAATTTGTTAGACATAGACGTACCCATACGAGGCTTCAAGACCAATACCAAATCTCCTGGCTCAAAAACTCTGAGTTTGGCCTTGAACCTCTGGTCATGTTTCTGCTTCATTACCTGCTGTTGTTCACCTAGATGTCGTAAGGCCAACTCCCTCGTTCTGGACAGCTTGCTCTTGACATCCGTCAGGTAACGCTCACTCTGCCTGGCTGTAACATCTCTAACATGTGTTCAAATAACATCTTTAAAGGTCCTCTCACCTGATGTCCGAATACAAGTTCGAATGGAGAACAACCTAGTGCACTGTGCAATCCATCTCTAGCCGCAAATAAAACAAATGGCAGATTCTCATCCCAATGTCTGGGTGAATCTTCCCCAGTCGCCTTCAACATTTTCTTGAGAGTTTGGTGGAACCGCTCGATTCCCCCTTGACTCTGAGGATGGTAAGGACTTGAAAAATTGTGTTTTATACCAAAACTGCTACAGAAATTTTTAAAGATGGTGGAACAAAAATTACTCCCATTATCAGTTTGAATTACACGGGGCATCCCAAAAAGTGAAAAAAATCGTTCCAACTGCCTGATAATAGTAGAAGCTCTAATATTACGTAAAGCATACGCTTCAGGGAACCTGGTGGTCATACATAAGATAGTGAACATATACATATTTCCGGATTTTGTACGGGGTAAAGGTCCGACACAATCCAGTACCACATGAGTAAATGGCTCCTCTGGCACTACAATAGGATATAATGGTGCTCGTGGCACAGTCTGATTAGGCTTACCAACAGTCTGACACACAACACAGTTGTGGCAATATCTGACCACATCTTTTTTAAGTTTCGGCCAATAAAAAAGTTTACAGATCTTATGATACATACTGGTAATACCTTGATGGCCTCCCATCAGGTCATCATGAGCAGCTTGCAATACCTGCTCCCGATACTCTGTTGGCACAACGAGCTGGGTGTTAAACTCACAATCCTCTGATGAGGGAGTTCCTGATGGTCTCCATCTTCTCATCAGACATTGATCCTTGAAATAACAACCCGTACTCTCCTCCAAAGTATCGATGGAGTCGGCTGCTTCTGCATAACACTCAGCTAGACTGGGATCAGTACTCTGTAACTTACGCAAGGTCTGGAACTCTACAACTGGAGCGAGCGGGCAAGGAAGTGGTACCTGGGCCACATCTTCCAGACCATCTGGGTCAGAATAAATTAGGGCTTTGGCACCGGCCTCACTCTCGACATCCACGTGAGCTATAAATGTATCTTCAAGGTCCACCTCCACCTCCCTGTCTGAAGGGGTCCTGGCCTCGAGAACATCCACCTTGGTAGTAGCAGGACTTACCACATTCTGCTTACCCATGGATCTGGTCACAACACAGGCTGGATAAATGACACCATCATCCTCATCTGGTTGAGCCAGTACTGCATTAGGTTTAGTATACATAACAGGACAATCGGTCCCACTAAATTTACATTTATCGAAATCATTACCTACAATTATATCAATCCCAGGAATGGGCAACTGCTCACTGACTGCTACAGTGCACCAACCTGGTGTAATAGAAGAATTCAGGTTAACCTTAATTAATGGTACACGCTGGATGAGCCCTCCAAGTCCCTGCAATAACACTACCTCTCCAGTGTCTTCTGTGCTAACATCAGTAAGAACACGGCGAGAAATTAAAGACTGGGAAGCACCAGTGTCCCTTAACAACTGGACTGGTTTCCAGGTTCCACTAGTACATAATAGGGTTCCCGAATGTAGGTATGGATCAAAATTAGTCATCCACTTGGGCATGACTGAAGCAACATTGGCATTAATGGTTTGCAAACCCCTACTCAATATTAGACCAGTTGGTCTCAACTCTGGGTGCAAAGCATAACATGAATTTACCACATGACCTCTTCTCCTGCAATGCGTGCAATACCTGCTAGTGGTCGGAATAGCCGAACCCACTGCAGGCTTATTCACTACATTACTTAAGGTTGACAACCCTGTCGGTTGTTTCTCAGATTTAGGCTTTACAGGAGAAGGGTTAAGGGGAGAAGGTGAAGTAGCTGGTCGAGTCTGGAAAACATGTTTATGAGCATAATGATTAGTTTTAACATTGAAATGATTAATGGGTGCTCTAAAAGGCACTTTAGTAAGTAGTTCATGCTCATCAGCTAGCTTGGCTAATTTTATAAGATCATTGGTTTGCTTATTTTCAGCCATAAACAAAGCTAATTTCTCTGGTAGACATCCCATTACTTCCTCAGTTACTATGAGGTCTCTCAAAGTCTCAAACTCTGAAATATTAAGTGCTTTAATCCATCTGTTAAAGTGATTTAATTTTACTCTTACAAAATCAGAAATAGTCTGGTCCTGTGCTCTTTTTAAACTTCTGAATTTTATTCTATGTGCCTCTGGGATCTGCTGGTAAGCATTTAAAATACTTTGCTGAACAAATTTAAAATCGAAAGAATTCTCAGCAGGCAATGATGCAAATACCTCTTGAGCTTTACCCTTAAATTGTCCTTGTAATATGCTAACCCATTGATCTACAGGCCAATTCATGCTGACTGCTAGTTTCTCAAAATGCAAGAAAAATATTTCTGGATCTTCTTCATTAAACTTAGGCAAATCTACACGTTTACTGTACTTAGAAGAACTATTTGTACTCTCTGGATTATTACTAGTGTCACCCAAACCTGCCGCAATCCTCTGCTGTTCTAACCTGTTATTATTTTCAGCCATACTCTGCTGAATTTCGAGTTGTTTAGTCTCCTGCTCTGCCAGTTGTACTCGAGCCTCCAACATCTGCTGTTGAGTTACCAACTCAAGTTGTTTTTGCTGGTTCTGCAACTCCAACCTCTCTTATCTGCTTCCAATTCAAGTTGTTTTTGCTGGTTCTGCAACTCCAACCTCTGCTTGTCTGCTTCCAGCCTAGCCATTTCCAATTTAGTCTCCAACTCCAACTTAAAGATTGCCACCTTGTCAACTGACTCTTCGTCTAACTCTCCCAAACACTCTTCGTCAAGTCTCTCCTCTTCCACCAAGTGTGTGACAATAACTCTTAACACTTGAGCTTTCAACATTTTACTGGAAACTGCTAGGTTCAATTTATCAGCCAGCAACAACAAACCAGACTTCTTTAAGTCTTTAATTTTACCAAAATTTGGCTGATCTACCAGCGCAACAACCTGATCCTCCATGGTTGGCTCAATAATCACAACTTACACTTGAAACAACACTGAAAATTATGCTTGGCCCCTGGCACAAGCTGAACACTTACCTCAAATCGTGAAGCGTTGAAAGTTTTCACAGCAGCTCAGATTGAACAGATAATTACACAGGCTTGATTAGGCGTCACTAGATAATCACAGAGTACCTAGGAAGGCAATTGCTATTAATAATTAGCACTGTTAATTGTACAACATTACAGGGAATTAATGGTATAAGATCCCGGACACAGGCCTCCATTTGTTACCACCCTCGAGACTAAATAAGGTTCTTCTCCCAGCAGTGTACATAAATATTTAATATAGGCCTTTAATAACAGTCTAGGGGTATAGATAAAACACTGCATAAAATGGGGAACAATATATTTATGCTAAGGGGGACAAACATAACAATTAAATGGTACGTAAATATAGCCAGAAATATTTATCAGCATGCAAATTAAAATAAAATACTTCTCGAGCAATGAGCAATATTAATAGCACTTAAAAATGAGAGAATACAATATCATCTGACCAGGAAATAAAAACTTTGAATGACTAAATATACAAATCAAGGACTTAACTTAATACATGTTATCCCTCGAACACAACCACCACGCTACTAACCCACGCGTCTGTCCACAGGCCAAGCGTCTACCAACAAAACAACCAACTATCCACATAACATTGTGGAATTACTAATAATAAATGGTAGTACAAATAACAAGTTATTATTAATTATAAGAGTACACCATTATTAGCTACACTACAGCATTCACAGACAATTAAATAGGAGTTATAAATCAAGGTTAAATCATAACCACTCGCTTGACAATACTTTCCCACGCTACTCACATATCCAACCTGATCAACCCCCACAGAGAAACACATGAGAATTGTAACACGAAAGCCTCATACAAATAATATGCAACTCAAGCACACTATTACATTCTATAATATATATCATATAACATACAAATCTCACATTACACAACTGGATGCTATAATGATTAAAGAATAAGACAATATAGTAATAATAATTAAGAGTAATGAGAGGATCTTAACAAGATTCGTAACAAGTGTGCCGGTTTCCCGACATAATTCCGGGGGGAAGAAAACGGGTCGAAGTCCCGGTAAGGACTGCGATCACTTTATTCTTCTCCTTCAGAATTATAATGCTGCTTTAATTTGAGTTTACATTGTTGAGCTGCAGTCCTTTGGGGACGTATGTCCCGTAATGGCGTATCGGGTGCTGGAAGTCGCTGTACGTCTTCGTTCCTGGCCAGTTCTAAAGGAACTAATTTCTCTAAAGTTTTGAGAGTAGTGTTGCCTCGGCATTTCACTTTCACTATTCTCAAGATGCCCTGGCTGTCTGGATGAACAGAGACTATTTGACCTAAAGGCCACTCTGAGCGTGGTCCATCACTATCCACCAGAACTATGTCACCAGGGTTCAAGTTAATTCTGTTGTAGGGGTTGTTTGCCCCGTAATGATACTCTCTCAGAGCTGTAAGGTATTCTCGAGTCCATACGTCATTCCACCGACTTATCACCCTTGATAGATGTTTGAAACGTTGAACCAAATCACTCTCTTGGACATATGAAGGATCCTCTGGTTCCTCGTCCGTAAGGGACACAAGTGTTTTGAGAGGTCTACCATACATCAAATGAGCTGGACTTAATGGTTCACGCTGCAAAACATCATCAGAGAGGTAGGTAAGTGGTCAGTTATTGACTCGTGCTTCTATCTCTATGACTACTGTTTGAAGCTCCTGCAGGTCAATCTTTTGGCGGTGTAGGGTTTTCCGTAGAGAACGTTTTACCGTACCAACCATGCGTTCATAGAAGCCTCCGTGCCATGGTGCTCTGGGAGGTATGAATTTCCAATGGCACTGCCGTTGATTTAGGGCTGTGCGTACCTTTGGATGTGTCCAGATTTTCCTCAGACATGCTTCTCCTGCCACTAAGTTGGACCCATTGTCTGAGATCATTAACTTAGGACAGGATCTACGTGAAGCAAACCTGCGGAAAGCCTGTAAGAATGCTTCGGCACTCATATCGGGAGTCACTTCTAGATGGACTGCCCTTGTTGTGGCACAAGTAAAAAGACAGATGTAAGCTTTTACTGGTTTCTTGTCTTTAGTGCCTGTAAGTGTTAGTGCTCCTGTGAAATCTACTCCTGTGTCTCAAAGGGACGAATATGTACGACTCGCTCCTTCGGAAGTGGAGGAGGGCCAGGATGTGGACACACTCTGGCCTCGTATCTCCGGCAAACAACACAGGTTTGATTATTGATTTTACTGTCTGCCTACCTTGGGGTAGCCAGTACTGTTGTCTTAAGTCTGTGAGAGTATCTAATACCCCACCATGCAGAGTGCAGTATTTGTGTATATGTAACAATTAGTTTGCTTACTATGTGGTGACGAGGGAGCAATATTGGATTTTTTGCTTCCAAATCTATGTCAGCGTGCTGTAAGCGGCCTCCGCATCTGATTATGTTATAATTGTCAGTGTCTAACCAGAGACCGAGATCACGTTGTAGCTTCTTTGGAACATTGTCAAATTCTGTCCCGAATGTGTCGATCTGAGCTCTTTTGACCCAATACCTTAGGGCATTAGGGAATTTATGCTTGATTCCTATTTTCTTTAGAAAATCAAACACTACTTGGGTGACACCTATAAGTTTGTTCAGTTCAGAGTACCGAGTAGGATCAATTACCAAAGTCCGAGGTGGTTCCGGGTTCTCAGTGGGAACAGTAACATTGGTCACAATGACTTGTGGCTTTTGTTCAGGCCACTGGTCACTGATTAGCCACTGAGGTCCATTGAACCACATCTCTGCCTTTGTTAATTGCCGTAAAGTCAGTCCTCGGGAGAGATAGTCAGCTGGATTCTCTTTGTGGGTACATATCTTAGTTTATACCCTGCTGACAACTCTCGTATTTCCTTAACGCGGTTACTCACGTAAGGATTCTTACTGTTATTGTTCTTAACCCACTGTAGCACTGCCTCATTATCTGACCAAACTACTTTAAAGTGGATGTGGCGTAAGGCCTTGATCAAATAATGAGCCAATCTTACTCCTAACAGTAAGGCTGTTAATTCCAGTTGTGGCAGTGATCTTTTCTTTAAAGGTGCCACTCTGGCCTTTGATGTGAGCAAATTGGCTTGCCCATTTGTGACCAGGTAAGCTACTGTTCCATAAGCCTTTCCTGAGGCATCACAAAATACATGTAGCTTAATTGGTTCTTTTTCATTTACTACTGTGTTCCTGGGGAACTTGACAGACTCTAGGGTACTTAAATCCTTTACTAAACCTTGCCATTTTTCTTGTAGAGCAGGTGTTAGAAGATCATCCCAGCCTATCTTTTGTTGCCAACATTCCTGTATTATCAACTTCCCATTAATCAGTATTGGGCTTAATAGTCCTAATGGGTCGAAGGGTTTGCTGACTTGTGATAGTAATTTTCTCATTGTTAAGTTAGTGGTATCAGGCTCCACTGACTTGATTGTCAACTGATCTGTTGTCGTGTTCCATTCGACACCTAGTACCTTTGTCATCTCGGGTACCTGGTAATCGGGAAATTCAGTTGAGATCAGTTGATTTAATTTTTCATTGTTAGAGACCCAAGATTGGAGAGGCATATTGGCTCCCATTAATTCTCGATTGGCCTCATGGTATATGTCCAACAGTTTACTTTCACTGTTGGTTGTACCTTGAAAATTATCCACATACAGGTTTTTGCTAATTTCCGTCTTGTTCGGGCTATTGGACTTCTTCAAGTGCGTATCCAAGGTAGCTTGGAGCAGAAAAGGAGATGACGTGGCGCCAAAAAGGACAGAGGCAAACCGGTAAGTGATTAATTCACTGTTCGGATCGTTAGGATCCTTAATCCATAGGAACTTTGTGTAGTTCCGGTCTTCTTCTTGAAGACCTACCCTAAGGAATGCCTTGCTGATGTCGGCCGTATATGCATAAGTCCCAATACGGAACTTTAACAGCACGTCGTAAAGCCTTTGTGTTAGGCTAGGGCCAGTTTGAAGACAGTCGTTTAACGAAACACTACTCGGCCTCATTTTAGCACTGCAATTAAATACTATCCGTAATGGGGTAGTTGCAGAATTCTTCTGTACACAATGATGTGGTAAGTAGTGACCTTCCTTTGGTTATCATTTGTAACAACTTCGATAAATTTGTCATCGAGTTGCTTCTGTATTATTTCATGGTACAACTTCAAGTTCTCAGGTTGTCTTTGTAAGCGCAACACCTGTGATCTCAATTGGTTTGTGCCATAAAATGGTTGACGGGTAGCTGAGGGTGATTCAGCTTCCATGGTAGCCTGACCCAGTATTGATTATCTCTGTATATAACTGAGTCCAGGTATTGTTTGTAAGTCCAGTCATCATCTGGGCTAGGTTGTTCAGGGACAATGCCGAGAGTTGCCAGGTCCCATAACTTGTGTACAGGGGGATCAAGCTCTTCCTCGGACATGTCTCTGAGTTGCAGTGGAGACTGGTCTCCTAGTCATGCAACCATTACTGGGTTGGCATGTTGGTGTTCTACAGGCGCGGGTTGGTTTAGCCGTAATACAGGGCCTGTTAGCAAATAGCCACCTGCAGATGGTAACACGTTCATACCGTGTTTGTATTCCTTTCCTTTGATAAACTTATGGTAGACATCTGATCCCATAAGGATTCCAATATTGGAAAGGTTGTCTGATGTGATTTTATCTGCCAAATGAATTCCCCTTTTTTCTAGGAATTTGGCTGTTGTCCCCAGACCATATACATACAGATCTGTTGGGAATCTATCTACTACTAGAGCTTGTACATTTTGTTCGTAACCTCCTAATCGTACTTTGGGTTGTACTACCTTGAAAACTCGGGCTCCTGAGTCAGTCAGGAATCCTGCTATGTTTATTCGTGTCTCCTCTACAGGTGTAAGTTTCAGGGTATCTACCAACTCTTTGGATATAAAGGTCAATTGGGACCCTTGATCAAATAATCCACGTACGGTGGCTTTGTTTCTCCATTTCTAATGATCAATCGTGCAGTAGGTAGAGCTGATTTATGTTTAGACCTTGTTGAAAAACACTTATGTCAGGTAGCACAGTACAAAGCTGTACTGAGGTGTTAGTTCCTTCCTCCTCCTGTGGTTGGCAGACTTTGTACTTGAATCCCCACAAAGTGCTGTATGGTGTTGACCCTTATGGCACCTATAACAGGTGCGTATTGTTGATGTGCAGCTGTCGGGATGATGTTCCCTTATACACTTGGTACATCTATGTAACTCCTTGAGTCGTTTTATGCGTGTTGCACGATCGGGGAACGTCTGCAATTGTACATGGAATGTGATTGTTCACAGAACAGACATGGTCTCCAGACGTTAACAGTATCTTGAGGAGTCACCGATTTGGGTGACGCGTTACCTGTAGGTTTGGAGGTACCAACTGCGTATGTGCCCACACTGCCTTGTCTCCACTTTGGGAGGGAGAAGTTGTTTTAGATTTGTTTGGAGTACTGTTTGTACTCTGTTGTTTACTATTAGTAGTAGACGAAGGTTTAGATGTCGCTTTTTCATCTGGGATAACTCTTTCTCGTTCTATGATGGTTTGTAACCCTTTTGTAATCTCTGTTACTGTCAGATATGACTTTCCATACAACACAAACAACTTATCCAGGATGTCCCTGGGTAATTTGCGAGTCATATGGACTTGGATTATCCAGTCTGATTCATCCAAGTTTACTTTATTTTTAAGTGCCTTAAGCAAGACTCAAGCTCCAATCTAAAGGCTTGGAGTGAGACTGCTGTATTATTGGATGTTTAATATCTAACAGCTTCTGGGTTAAAATTCTGATAGTCCTTTCAGGCTTCGCATAGTTGTCTTTAATAGTTGTACGCATTGTCATAATCGTCATCTGTGTGATTCAGATTACAGACTACCTGAAAGGCTTCATCCTTCAAGACACTCTGTAAATACGTAAACTTTGTCGTCTTTGGTACATTGACATTAGAATCCACAGAATCGACAAATTTGCTCCAGAAATTGTCCCAATTCTCGTCCTCTGTTCCAGAAAAGTTGGGAGACTGAGTGATGGTAATTTGACTTCTGGTGCTGTCTGATTCTGGGTAGTTGTAGCTGCAATTTATATTGGCCTTATGGGCGTTTATCAAATCTTCATAGCGTTGTAATTGTACAAACATTGCATCTTCATAATCAGAGTGTTCTTGGAGAATGTTGTTCATCGTATCTTCATCAATACTAGAATATTAAGTATATCTTGATACTGTTTCATTTGTTGCAACACACGGTCATATTGTTCCGTGTAAGCTTAAGATAGTTTTCCAGTGCTGCATAATTAACTGGAGTTTGATTACTCATGTCTTCACATTTGTTAATCTGCCTTGTGAGATGCCCTTTAAGGCCTAAGGGTTAATTTACATTTTGGAGTGTAGACATCTTGAAAGTACTTGCTAGTCGTATGGACTTTTAACTATTTGGCACTTGAATTAGTAAAGCAACTAGTCTCCGACCCAGAGCTGTTTATCATTAAAAAATATACTACTGTATAATCTACACGCTATAATTTGAGTGGTAAGCCTGTATCAAT
>WNGS01162471.1:0-11441 GCA_020271785.1 Procambarus virginalis | reverse complement strand
GACACGAAGATTGTTGTAGTAAGGACACCATGACTGTAGTGGTAAGGTCGCCAAGACTGTTGTGGTAAGGACACAATGACTATTGTGGTAAGGACACCATGACTGTTCTGGTAAGGACACTATGACTCTTGTGGTAAGAATACCATGACTGTTGTGATAAGGACACGATGACTGTTGAGAAAAGAACACCATGGCCATTGTGGTAAAAACACTATGACTGTTGTGGAAATGAAACTATGACTGTTGTGGTAAGCACACCATGACTGTTCTGGCAAGAACACCATGACTGTTGTGGTAAGGACACTATGACTGTTATGGTAAAAACACTATGAATGTTGTAGTAAGGACACCATGACTTGTGGTAAGGACACCATGACTGTTGTGGTAAGGACACCACGACTGTTGTGGTAAGGACACCATGACTGTTGTGGTGTGGACACTATGACTGTTGTGAACAGGGCACCATGACTGTTGTTTTAAGGACACGAAGATTGTTGTAGTAAGGACACCATGACTGTAGTGGTAAGAACACCATGACTCTTGTGGTAAGGACACCATGACTCTTGTGGTAAGGACACCATGACTATTGTGGTAAAGATAACATGACTGTTGTGGTAAGGACTCCATGACTTTTGTGGAATGGACACCATGACTGTTGTGGTGAGGACACCATGACTGTTGAGGTAAGGACACCATGACTTGTAGTAAGGACACCATGGCTATTATGGTAATGACACCATGACTGTAGTGGTAAAGACACCATGAAAGTTGTGGTATGGACATCATGACAATTGTGATAAGGACACAATGACTGTTGTGGTAAGGACACCTTGACTGTTAGAGTAAGGACACCATGACTGTTGTGGTGAGGACACCATGACTGTTGTGGTAAAGGACACCATGACTGTTGAGGTAAGGACACCATGACTTGTGGTAAGGACACCATGGCTATTATGGTAATGACACCATGACTGTAGAGGTAAAGACACCATGAAAGTTGTGGTATGGACATCATGACAATTGTGATAAGGACACAATGAATGTTGTGGTAAGGACACCTTGACTGTTAGAGTAAGGACACCATGACTGTTGTGGTGAGGACACCATGACTGTTGTGGTAAAGGACACCTTGACTGTAGTGGTAAGAACTCCATGACTGTTGTGAAAAGGACACTATGACAATTGTGGTAAGGACACTATGACTGTTGTGTAAAGGAAACCATGATTGTTGTGGTGAGGACACCATGACTTTTTTGGTAAGAACACTATGACTGTTGTGGTAAGGACAGCATGACTCTTGTGGTAAGGACACTGTGACTGTTGTGGTAAGGACACGACGACTGTTGTGGTAAGGTCACGATGACTGATGTGGAAAGAACACCTTGACTATCGTGGTAGACACACAATAATTGTTGTAGTATGGACTCCATGACTGTTGTGAAAAGACACAATGACTGTTGTGGTATGGACACCATGCCTGTTGTGAAAAGAACACCATGAGTGGTGTGGTAAGGACACTATGACTGTTGTGGTAAGGACACCTGAATGTTGCGGTAAGGACACTATGACTGTTATGGTAAGGAAACGATGACTGTTGTGGTAAGGACAACATGACTGTTCTGGTAAGAACACCATGACTGTGGTGGTAAGGACTCAATGACTTTTGTTGTAAGGACACTATGACTGTTATGGTAAGAACACTAAGACTGTTGTGGTAAGAACACTATGACTGTTGTGGTAAGAACACTATGACTGTTGGGGTAAGGACACCATGACTTGTGGTAAGGACACCATGACTGTTGTAGTAAGGACATTGACTGTTGTGGTGAGAACACTATGACAATTGTGGTAAGGACACAACGACTGTTGTGGTAACGGAACCATGACTGTTGTGGTGTGGACACTATGACTGTTGTGAAAAGGACACCATGACTGTTGTTTTAAGGACACGAAGATTGTTGTAGTAAGGACACCATGACTGTAGTGGTAAGGTCGTCAAGACTGTTGTGGTAAGGACACAATGAATATTGTGGTAAGGACACTATGACTGTTTTGGTAAGAACACCATGACTCTTGTGGTAAGGACACCATGACTGTTGTGGTAAGGACACCATGACTATTGTTGTAAAGAAAACTTGACTGTTGTGGTAAGGACACCATGACTTTTGTGGAATGGACACCATGACTGTTGTGGTAAGGACACCATGACTTGTAGTAAGGACACCATGACTGTAGTGGTAAAGACACCATGAAAGTTGTGGTATGGACATCATGACAATTGTGGTAAGGACACCATGACTGTTGTGGTAACGACACCTTGACTGTTAGAGTAAGGACACCATGACTGTTGTGGTGAGGACACCACGACTGTTGTGTTATGGTCACCATGACTGTTGTGGTAAGGACACCATGACTATTGTGGTAGGGACACCAAGACTGTTGTGATCTGGACTCCATGACTGTTATGAAAAAGACACCATGACTGTTGTGGTATGGACACCATGACTGTTGTGGTATGGACACCATGGCTCTTGTGAAAAGGACATCGTGATTCATGTGGTAAGGACACTATGACTGTTATGATAAGGACACCATGACTGTTGTGGTAAGGACACCATGATTGTTGAGGAAAGGACACCATGACTGTTGTAGTATGGACACCATGACTGTTGTGGTAAAGACACCCTGAATGTTGTGGTAAAGACATCCTGATTGTTGTGTTAAGGACGCTATTTTTGTTGTTATAAGGACACCATGACTATTGTTGTAAAGAAAACTTGACTGTTGTGGTAAGGACACCATGACTTTTGTGGAATGGACACCATGACTGTTGTGGTAAGGACACCATGACTTGTAGTAAGGACACCATGGCTATTATGGTAATGACACCATGACTGTAGTGGTAAAGACACCATGAAAGTTGTGGTATGGACATCATGACAATTGTGGTAAGGACACCATGACTGTTGTGATAACGACACCTTGACTGTTAGAGTAAGGACACCATGACTGTTGTGGTGAGGACACCACGACTGTTGTGTTATGGTCACCATGACTGTTGTGGTAAGGACACCATGACTATTGTGGTAGGGACACCAAGACTGTTGTGATCTGGACTCCATGACTGTTATGAAAAAGACACCATGACTGTTGTGGTATGGACACCATGGCTCTTGTGAAAAGGACATCGTGATTCATGTGGTAAGGACACTATGACTGTTATGATAAGGACACCATGACTGTTGTGGTAAGGACACCATGATTGTTGAGGAAAGGACACCATGACTGTTGTAGTATGGACACCATGACTGTTGTGGTAAAGACACCCTGAATGTTGTGGTAAAGACATCCTGATTGTTGTGTTAAGGACGCTATTTTTGTTGTTATAAGGACACCATGACTGTTGAAGTATGGACACCATGACTGTTGTGGTGAGGACTGTTACCTGATCGTTCGTCACGGCTCGTAACCCAGTACAGCAGCAAGACCTTTCAGTCTAGGGACATTGTAAAATTGCTGTAATATAGAGCGGGTCACCAGTGTAACCACATGATTGGCACAAGCAAGTATAAAGTATTTATCCCTTAGGACTAAGAAATATACATATAAATTATATTATATATCTTAACAATAATATAAGTACAAGATATTATATATATAGCACAGATGGACAAGATCACTTATAAAAGCAAATTAAAGTATTGTCTCTCTTATAATATAAATGTATGTATGGCAAAACAAATATTAACAGACTTATCTCCCAAGTTGTTATCTCTCCTGTCCCGTGCGAGTTACTGAATACTAAAACTGCGGGAGTCAAAAACATTGCTTCCGCCCCGCGGAAAATTGCCAAACTAACATTATTTAATTAAACTTACATGGAGCAAAATAATGTGACAAGAGTAATCTTAAAGTAACTTCGTAAATGGTCAGAATAACATGCATAACAAAAATAATGTAATTATAATACATGCAGTAATTAAAATAAAATAACAAAGGGAAATATTGGCAACGCTCCCCCGCCACCAGGAACTAGAAATTTCTCACGGAAGTTGCCCCCCAATGTTCAAACAATTACAGAATTCCCATCAGTGATTCCTACTGATGATCATAGATAAAACCACTTTCCCACGAAATCAACCGTGAACCAACAAAGAATATAAATCGTTCCCACGGGTGGAAAAGTTAGGCCTAATTCAACATATAAATCAGGCAACACATATCTTACATACAAGTAAAGAATATTTAGATGTACATATAATCAGATAAAACAAGGCATATATATAAGTACAAATTAATGTAGAAGATCAAATTAAATGTATTTAATTACGTAGCTTATAGAAGTACGTAACACTTCCACCTCCAAGAAAAAAAATGCAATGGATTGAAGATCAATGGCATTTTTTCTGAAGTAAAAATGTTAAGCACAAAAAAAAAAACATTTATGGTACATCAAAACTTCTTGACAAGGCATCAGCAATAACATTTTGCTGGCCTGGAATATGTTTGATCTCCACATTGAATTCTTGCAAAAATAAGGACCAACGCAAAATACGTTGGTTCTTAACTTTCATCATATTTATAAAGATAAGGGGATTGTGGTCTGTAAATACTAACACTTTGTTTCCTGACAGATAAATTTCAAACTTCTTAATTGACAATATAAGACCCAATGCCTCCTTTTCTACCACTGAATAATTTTTCGCAGCTGCATTAAATTTTCTTGAATAATAATACACAGGATGTTCAATATTATCTAAACCAACTTGAATCAACACAGCCCCTATACCAACATCTGACGCATCAATGTGTAATATGAAAGGTTTATCAAATTGGGGACTAGCAAGAACAGGTGATGTAGACAATATGCCCTTTAGGTTCTGAAAAGCATTCTGACGATCTTGTGTCCACTGAAATTTTACATGCTTGCGTAACAAATTTGTCAAAGGAGCAGCCACTGTTGAAAAATTTCTACAATAACGCCTATAGTATGCACACATACCAATAAACCGTTGGACTCCTTTTCTACTTGTTAACACTGGGTAGTCCACAATGGCTTGAATCTTATCTTGTAATGGAATAATCTTACCTTGTCCTACTTCATGTCAAAGATAGGTTATAGTACCTCTTGCCCAACTACACTTATTCATATTTATGGTTAATTTTGCACTTTGCAACACTGTAAACAAGTTCTTAAGACCTAAGAGATGATCTGACCAATTCTTACTGTATAAAACAATGTCATCAAGGTAGGCCCTACAATCTGGCACATCCTTGAGTAAGAAATTCATGAGTCTCTGAAAAGTAGCAGGTGCATTTCGCAGGCCGAACGGCATCACGTTAAATTCGTAAGCACCATCAGGTGTCACAAAAGCAGTAACCTCCCTCGCGTAATCAGTCAATGGAATTTGGTAATAGCCCTTAGACAAATCAAGTTTACTTACATATTGAGCATGTCCAATTGATTCAATACATTCCTCTAACAGAGGTAAGGGAAAAACGTCCACAGTAGTGTGTTTGTTCAGTTTACGATAATCAACACACAATCTCCAGGTTCCTCCTGGTTTTGGCACTAATAAACACGGAGAGCTCCAAGTACTTTGACTTGGCCGAATGAAATTATGCTGGAGCAGATAGTCCACTTCTGCTTGTAGAATCTTCCTCTTTTCGGGATTCACTCGGTACGGATGTTGTCGAATGGGTGTGTTGTCCATGGAGCTGAATGTCGTGGGTGATGAGGTGGGTCTGAGTGGGAACCTCCCCAAACAGAGATGTATGGTTGTCCAGCAGAACCTGGAACTCATCACGTTGCTCCTCCTGTAAATGACATAGCATCTCCCTGCCATTGGAACTGGAACTGAGAAGTTGAATATTAACATCATTTCCCTCACTGCAATGATCCTCAGGTGTATACTGTTCCCGACTAAAACAAGTTACTACACCTGGTCCAACATAAGCTTTTAATCTGTTAATGTGCACAGTCATTTGGGGTTCTGAAAGATTAGGGTTAATTATTTTATAAGTTAGGTCTCCCACCTTCTCTACCACTTGGTAGGGTCCTGCAAACTTATGGGACATGGAAGTCCCCAAACGAGGTTTCAACACCAACACCAAATCTCCGACAGCAAACGACCTGAGTTTAGCCTTGAACTTCTTGTCATATCGTAATTTCATGGCATGTTGAGTTCTTCCCAGATGTTCTTTCGCCAACTCACGAGCCCGACACAACTTGTCCTTGACCTTACTCAAGTACAAATCACTCTGATTAACAGAGACATCTCCCAACAACTTTTCGTGGAGCATTTTAAGAGGACCTCTCACTTGGTCACCAAACACGAGTTCAAAAGGTGAACATCCCAAAGACTCTTGTAACCCTTCTCTCACAGCAAACAACACGAAGGGGAGATTCTCATCCCAATTACGTGGATAAGTCTCTCCGGTTGTCCTCAACATTTGTTTTAAAGTCTGGTGGAAACGTTCAAGCCCACCTTGGCTTTGTGGATGATATGGACTAGACAATTTGTCCTGAATTCCTCGGGACTCGCAAAAAGTTCTGAAAACTTTAGAACAAAAGTTTCCCCCATTATCACTCTGAATAACCCTAGGCATCCCAAACAAAGAGAAAAAGCGTTCAAGACACTTGATGAGATTATGAGCTTGGGTATTCCTTAGAGCATAAGCTTCTGGAAATCTAGTAGTCATACACATGAGAGTGAATAAAAACATGTTACCCGACTTAGTCTTAGGTAAAGGACCTACACAATCAATTACAACATGAGTAAATGGTTCATCAGGAACTACAATAGGTTGCAATGGTGCTCTAGGCACAGATTGATTAGGTTTTCCAACAAGTTGACAAGGTACACAGTTATGACAATATCTAACCACGTCTTTCTTTAACTTAGGCCAGAAAAAATATTTACATATCTTATGGTACATATTTGAGATACCTTGGTGACCTCCCATGGGGTCATCATGTGCAGCTTGCAAGATCTGCCTACGATAATCATTGGGGACAACGAGTTGGGTTCTAATCTCACAATCATCTGAAGAGGGAGTTCCCTTGGGTCTCCACCTTCTCATCAGAAGTCGATCCTGGAAAAAGAAACCCGTCCCTTCCTCCAATGCATCAACATTATCAGGTGCCTCAGAAATACACTTAATTAAACTAGGATCAGTAGTCTGTTCAACACTTAAGGGCAATGACTCAGACTCAGCAGCGAGCGGGCAAGAACCTAGTAGCTTGATCTCTTTTCCTGATTGATCAGAATAAAATGGAGCCATAGCTACTTCGGCCTCACTCTCGACAACTGGTTCACTGGAGACAAGCGGGCAAGGTACAGATAGTTCAGCCTCCTCACCTTCACTTTCCTTGTGACTTAGGTTCGGCGGGGCTTCTACTACTGCCTCACTCTCATCATCCAGTCGAGTCATAAAAGAATCCTCAAGATCCACCTCCCACTCCTTTCCTGAAGGGGTCCTGGTCTTGGGAACAGCAACCTCAGTGAAATCAGAATTACTCTCACCTGTTTTTCCCATTGATCTAGTTACCACACAAGCAGGGTAAATAATATCATCTGCCTCTGGTTTAGCTAATACATTCTGGGGATTGGTTAACATTATGGGACACTTGGGCCCTGCAACCTGTCGGTTGCCAAAATCATTACCTAATATAATGTCTACCCCAGGAATGGGCAGTTGCTTACTTACACCAACATTACACCATCCTGAAGTATATTAGAATCAAGATTAATTTGCATTAAAGATACAGGTTGTACTCTACCGGCAATACCTTGGAGAAGTACAACTTCACCCAGATCTCGGGTGTCAACATCAGCAAGTACATTTTGGGCAATAAGAGACTGTGAAGCTCCAGTATCACGGAGTAATTGAACAGTCTTATGGTTACCATTATTACATAATAATGTACCTGTGGAAATATATGGTTTAAAGTCAGCCATCCAATTGGGATTGACTGTAGTACATGAAGAATTAATATGTTGCAATCTTTACTCATAATAAGACCAGTTGGCCGTAGTTCAGGATGCAAACTAAAACATGAAGTAATCACATGACCCCTTCCCTACAATGTGTACAATGCTTGAAAGTGGGCACATCTGTAGAACCAACTGCAGGTTTATAATAAAAATAAATAAATAAATAAATAAAGTTTATTCAGGAAAGGTACATACATAGAGAGATTTTACATAAGTTGATCGATTTATAGATAGAGCTAGTACATACAATGCCTAAAGCCACTATTACGCAATGCGTTTCGGGCAAGAAAACATTAATATCTAAAACTTAATGCTAATTGAACAAAAGAATAAAATGTTTTGAGAACAGATACAAATAAAGGTACAAAAAAGGGGGGGAACATGACTGAAAAGCAGCACAAATACAATATGTAGACAAACAGCGTTGAATAAGAAAAAAAAAAAAAAAATAAGACATGGGTTGACAATAGAGGGGTAAGGTAGGTTACAGGGAGTTTAACAGGTAGTGTTTAGTTTTAATCTTAAACTGGTTGAGAGAGGTACAGTCTTAACATGGTTGGGAAGGTCATTCCACATTCTGGGTCCCTTGATTTGTAGAGCATTTCTAGTTTGGTTAAGTCGTACTTGGAATATCAAAACTGTATTTATTTCTGGTGTGGTGCTCATGGGTTCTGTTACAGCTTTCAATGAAGCTTTTGAGGTCAGGATTGGCATTACAGTTCAGCGTTTTATATATGTATAATACACATGAGAGAATGTGCAGTGACTTAATATCTAACATATTGAGATTTGAGTAGGGGTACCGAGTGATGTCTGGGGCCAGAGTTGGATATTGTCCTAATAGCAGCTTTGTGTTGAGTAATTAGAGGACGTACGTAAATGATTTTGGGTAGTAGAACCCCAAGCACAAATACCATAGTTGAGATATGGATAGATGAGGGAGAGTAATAGAGAGTCACCAGGGCAGGGCGGGGTACATAATATCTGATCTTAGAAAGAATGCCAACAGTTTTTGAAACTTTTTTGATATATTTAGAATGTGTCCCTGGAAATTAAGCTTGTGATCAATGAGAACGCCAAGGAATTTGCCATCTAATTTGTTACAAATTTGGGTATTGTTAATCTGAGATTTATTTGGTTAGAGGATTTATTGCCAAACAGAATATAGAAAGTTTTGTCAATGTTAAGGGTGAGTTTGTTGGCAGTTAGCCAAAGATGGACTTTATTAAGCTCGGTATTACTGTGGCATTTAGAGCAAGGGGTCAGGACTGGAGTAAATGAAGGTTGTGTCGTCAGCAAATAGAATTGGTCTAAGGTGTTGGGAGGCATTTGGAAGGTCATTAATGTAGATGAGAAAGAGGAGAGGGCAAGTATACTGCCCTGAGGAACACCATGTTGATGGGTAGGGTAGGAGAAATTGAATTGTTCACAGAAACATACTGGAGTCTATCAGTAAGGTAAGATTTGAGGTATTGCAGGGAGAGTCCTCTGACTCCATAATGATGTAATTTAAGAAGAAGGTTTTGGTGGTTCACAGTGTCAAAAGCCTTACGCAGGTCCACAAATAACCCAACAGGGAACTCATTTTATCAAGAGCTGCATGAATTAAGTTAATCATACTAATCAGTGCATCGTTAGTGCTTTTTTAGGTCTGAAGCCATATTGGCAAGAGCTAAGTATATTGTGCTTGGCTAGATAAGAGTAGAGCTGCTTGTAGATTAGTTTTTCAAAAATTTTGATAAGTTAGGCAGGATTGAAATAGGTCTGTAGTTGTTAACATCTGTGGAATCACCACATTTGTGGACAGGGGTTACTCTCGCTTTTTTTAGAATATCTGGAAAGGTTTGGAGTTCAAGTGACTGTTGAAGAGCAAAGCATTGCAGGGGCTAAGGATCTGGAGGCTTTTTGTAAATTAATGTCGGAATCTCCTCAAGGGCACTAGACTTGGTTTTAAGGGAAAGGATTATCTCATTGACATCAGTGGAATTAGTAGGCTAGGTACAGAGANCCTGGAATTTATCACTGTTAAACATCATGTTATTTTCTGATGCCCAGTCGAAAACTTTATTAATATCAGCTTGAAGTTTTTCAATGTCTCAGCCGAGGTAATTTTCATACGATTTTTGTGTCATCTGCAAGGATGATACGAAGCTGTGACTTGTATTTTTGTCTATATCTGTATGAGAATAAGGAAAGCAGCGGTGCAAGACTGTACCCTGAGGTACAGAGCTTTTAACTGCACTTGGACTTGATTTTATATGGTTGACCGTTACTCGCTGAGTCCTGTTTGACAGAAACTGAGTATCCAGCGTCCTACTTTACCGGTTATTCCCATTGACTTCATTTTGTGTGCTATCACGCCATGGTCACATTTATCGAAAGCCTTTGCGAATTCCGTGTATATCACATCAGCATTCTGTTTTTCTTCTAATGCCTCAGTGACTTTGTCGTAGTGCTCAAGTAGTTGTGAGAGGCACGCCTTCACGCTCGAAATCCATGTTGGCCTGGGTGTGAAGGTCATTGGTCACCATGAAATTGGTGACCTGACTCCTAATCACTCTCTCAAATACTTTTATGATGTGCGATGTTAGTGCAACTGGTCTATATTTCTTTGCCAATGCTTTGCTTCCCCCCCCCCCTTGTGTAGAGGGGCTATGTCTGCTACTTTAAGTGCATCTGGTATCTCCCCCGTGTCCAAGCTCTTCCTCCACACTATACTGAGTGCCTGTGCTACCGGCACTTTGCATTTCTTTATAAATATTGAATTCCATGAGTCAGGACCTGGGGCCGAGTGCATAGGCATGTTTTCAATTTCTCTTTCAAAATTTAGTGCGCTCGTGTTGATATCAGTTATATTTACAGGGGTTTGAATATCCCGCATAAAGATATTATCTGGATCTTCCACTTTCATGTTGTTTATTGGAGTGCTAAACATGTCCTCATACTGCTTTTTTAGGATTTCACTAATTTCTTTGTCATCCTCCGTGTATGAACCTTCACTTGTACGAATAGGTCCAATACTGGCAAGGACACCATGACTGTTGTGGTAAGGACACCATGAATATTGTTGTAAGAACACCTTGACTGTTGTGGTAAGTACACCATGACTGTTGTGAAAAGACACCTTGAATGTTGTGGTAAGGACATCATGCTTGTTGTGGTAAGAACACCATGATTGTTGGGGTAAAAACACCTTGACTGTTGTGGTAAGGACACCATGACTGTTGTGCTAAGAAGACCATGATTGTTGGGGTAAAACACCTTGACTGTTGTGGTAAGAACACCATGACTGTTGTGGTAAAAACACCTTGACTGTTGTGGTAAGGACACCATGACTGTTTTGAAAAAGACACCATGACTATTGTGGTAAGAACACCTTGACTGTTGTGATATGTGGTAAGGACACTGGTATTCTTACCACAACAGACATAGTGCTCTTACCAC
>WNGS01162469.1:0-11353 GCA_020271785.1 Procambarus virginalis | reverse complement strand
CTCAAAGATAAGGGTGTACATATGTACGCCTTTAGTGTATATATATACCCATGTACACACAGTTGCACTCGTGTACACAAGTACATGTGTACATTCATGTTATATACCATGTTATGGGTGTGTATATTATATATATAGATATATATATATATATTATATATATATATATATATATATATATATATATATATATATATATAGTATATATATAAGTATGTACACTAATAGATGTAATAAACTATGAACAGATATTTTCCCCTTCTTTATCACCCCATCTTTATCACCTCCATCTTTATCACCTCCATCTTTATCACCTCCATCTTTATCACCTCCATCTTTATCACCCCCATCTTTATCACCCCCATCTTTATCAACCCCATCTTTATCACCCCCATCTTTATCACCCCCATCTTTATCACCTCCAGCTTTATCACCCCCCTCTTTATCACCCCCATCTTTATCACCCCATCTTTATCACCCCCATCTTTATCAACCCCATCTTTATCAACCCCATCTTTATCACCCCCATCTTTATCACCCATCTTTATCACCCCATCTTTATCACCCCATCTTTATCACCCCATCTTTATCACCCCCATCTTTATCACCCCATCTTTATCACAACCCATCTTTATCACCCCATCTTTATCAACCCCATCTTTATCAACCCCATCTTTATCACCCCATCTTTATCACCCCCATCTTTATCAACCCCATCTTTATCACCCCCATCTTTATCACCCCCATCTTTATCAACCCCATCTTTATCAACCCCATCTTTATCAACCCCATCTTTATCACCCCCATCTTTATCACCCCCATCTTTATCACCCCCCCATCTTTATCACCCCATCTTTATCACCCCCATCTTTATCAACCCCATCTTTATCACCCCCATCTTTATCAACCCCATCTTTATCACCCCCATCTTTATCACCCCCATCTTTATCACCCCTTTCCAAACTCTCCCTTTTCAATCTCACTTTTCCTGCCTTCGTGGAGGGTAGAGGTAAAGAGGGGCGGGGGTGAGGGAAGGAGGGAAGGGAGGGAGGGATGGAGAGGAGGGGAGGGGAACTATGGAAAGAGAAGAGGGGGGTGAAGGGGAAACTAGGGGAGAAAAGGGGGTAGGTGGCGACCGTGGCTATGAAGCTGCCCGCTCCGCTGCCTTCCTTTGTTTTAACTGCTCACCCTCAGTTCCAGTCCCCCCTCCACCCACCCCCCCACCCCCCCACCCCCCCCACCCACACCCTACTCTTCCCTCATAAAAAATAGCGATGACGGGAACCGTATTGCCCGGGTTAGGACCACAAAGTGGTAACCCACACGGTGCTATCAAGTCGACTCGCGGTGGAAATCTATAGGGAAAGGGGATCTTTTATCACCCGAGTACCTGTGCCTCTTCACTACACAGCATCAAGATTGAACACAAATCTGTATTTTGCCGTTTACACCCCAAAAAATATTGTGTTGTCAATGGTGTTAAGGTTGCATTGTTCGCTATTGATTTCCTTGCAGCTTTTTGTCAACATTGCAGACAGATTATGAACGTTCTAAAAATTAATTCATATTTGATTGCAGGCGAGGAGTCACTAATAACGTTGCTTAAAGTGATGTTGACCAGACCACACACTAGAAGGTGAAGGGACGACGACGTTTCGTCCGTCCTAGACCATGCTCAAGTCGATTGTGAATGGTCTAGAACGGACCGAAACGGCGTCGTCCCTTCACCTTCTAGTGTGTGGTCTGGTCTTCATATTTGATTGTTTGGTGGTGTAGTGAGTATTGTTGGAGAGATGAGGGTGAGGCGTGTGTGTGAGTGTATTGAACACCATGTACTGAACGGGGTGAGAATGAGCTTGAGCTACCTCATCCCTTTGTGTGTATATATACCATCAATTAACTATTATTTCAATTTCAACCCACTGCTGAAAGACCGGGGCCCAGGAGCTAAGCCTCAGCCCTGTAAACCCACACTCACATGAGTAAACACAGGTGAATACACTCACACACACGCCTCACCTCATCTCTTCCAACAATACTCCACTCACACCACCAAACAATCAAATTGAAGACCAGACCACACACTAGAAGGTGAAGGGACGACGACGTTTCGGGTCCGTCCTGACCCAGTCAAATACGACTTGAGAATGGTCTAGGACGGACCGAACGTCGTCGTCCCTTCACCTTCTATGTGTGGTCTGGTCAACATACTTTAGCCACGTTATTGTGACTCATCGCCTGCAATCAAATATGAATTAATTTTTACACGTTCATAATCTGTCTGCATGTTGACAAAAGCTGGCAAGGAATCAATAGCGAACATGCAACCTTAACACCATTGACAACACAATATTTTTTGGGGTGTAAACTGCAAAATACAGATTTGTGTTCAATCTTGATGCTGTGTAGTGAAGAGGCACAGGCACCCGGGTGATAAAAGATCCCCTTTCTATAGATTTCCACCGCGATGTCGACTTGATAGCACAGTGTGGGTTACCACTTTGCTGGTCCTAACCCGGGCAATTACGGTTCCCGTCATCTGTATTTTTTTATGGAGGAAGAGTAGGGTGTGGGTGGGGTGGGTGGGGGGGTGGGGGTGGGGTGGGTGGGTGGAGGGGGACCTGGAAAAGAGGGTGCAGATTAGAAACAAAGGAAGGGAGCGGAGCGGGCAGCTTCATAGCCACGGTCGCCACCTACCCCCTTTTCTCCCCTATGTTTCCCCTTCACCCCTCTTCTCTTCCCATAGTTTCCCCTCCCTCTCTCTCCATCCCTCCCTCCCTTCCCCTCCCTCCCTCACCCCCGCCCCTCTTTACCTCTACCCTCCACGAAGGCAGGAAAGTGAGATTGAAAGGGGAGAGTTTGAAAGGGGTGATAAAGAGGGTATGTGGGTGAAAAAGGGTGTAGTGGTTAAAGTGAAGGATAGATGGGTGAAGGGTAAGAGGAAAAGGGGTATAATGAAAGGGGTTGAAGGTGATAGGGGGGAAAAGGTTGAAATGGGTGAATGGTAAAAGGAAGATGGGTAAGGTGAAAAGATGGGGGTAAAGGGGTGAAAGGTGATAAGGGATAAAGATGTAAAATGGGTTGATAAAGATGGGGTGATAAAGATGGGGTGATAAAGATGGGGTTGATAAAGATGGGGTTGATAAAGATGGGGTTGATAAAGATGGGGGTGATAAAGATGGGGTTGATAAAGATGGGGTGATAAAGATGGGGTTGATAAAGATGGGGTGATAAAGATGGGGTGATAAAGATGGGGTGATAAAGATGGGGTTGATAAAGATGGGGTGATAAAGAGGGGGGTGATAAAGAGGGGTGATAAAGATGGGGTGATAAAGATGGGGTGATAAAGATGGGGTGATAAAGATGGGGTGATAAAGAAGGGGAAAATATCTGTTCATAGTTTATTACATCTATTAGTGTACATATATATATATATATATATATATATATATATATATATATATATATATACTATATATATATAATATATATATATATATATAATATACACACCCACATGTGTATATACATAATGTACACATGTACTTGTGTACACGAGTGCAACTGTGGGTACATGGGTATATATATACACTAAAGGCGTACATATGTACACCTTCTATCTTGAGGTATCTTGAGATGATTTCGGGGCTTTTTAGTGTCCCCGCGGCCCGTGTTTCGACAGGCCTCCACCCCCAGGAAGCAGCCCGTGACAGCTGACTAACACCCAGGCACCTATTACTGCTAGGTGAACAGGGAGCATCAGAGGGGAAAGAAACATTTTGCTAATTTCTTCCGGCTCCACCGGGATCGAACCCGGAACCTCAGGGACTAGAATCCGAGGCGCTGTCCACCCGCTGTCAGGCCCCCCCCCCAGAAAGGCTATCACTCTTCGGAAAAGACAGGGGGGAGGGGGGGGGAGAGGGAGGGGGAAAGTAACAATGAAACACGATCAACTTGAATCATTTAGTTCCCATTCGTGTGTCTAATGCATTCGTCTTGCAAGTGCACGACGATCAATCTAAGGGTTCCTGGAACACCAGGCGGCTTAACGGCGCTGCAATAGGGTTAGTGGTAAATATGGGGCGAGGAGGGACGGACTAAAGAAGGGGGGAAGAGGTCGATAAAGAGGAGGGGGGGAGGAGGTACTTCGGACACTAAAGGTAGATCTAAAGAGGGGGGGGAGGTACTCGACACTAAGAGGGGGGGGGGTACTTCGAACACTAAAGAGGAGGGGGGGAAGGAGGTACTTCGAACACTAAAAGAGGGGGGAGGAGATGAGGAATACTTCGAACACTAAAGAGAAGGGGCGGAACGGAGGTACTTCGAACACTAAAAGGGGGGGGGGATGGATTCAGCTCGACTCCTGAATCGGGAATTCGACGACTAAATAGGAAGCTCAGAAGATTAATAGGATAGTTGGGAGGACTAAATAGGGGGCGCTGTGAAGGTAAAATAGGGGTTCTTTCAGCCGAGACAGGTTAGTGGGTACTCTTTGGCATCTACCTCCATTGGCACTATTCACTTGATCTCTCTCTCTCTCACGAGAGTATCATCTCGTTGCTCTTGTCGTTCCCCCACTGTTCTGAGAACACCCAGACGTGCTTGTGTTCGCTGTTCATCACCATGTTTGTGTTCGCTGTTCATCACAGTTGTGTCAGTGTTCACCAAAGTACACTTTCACTATCTTACGCCTGCTCGGCGACCTCCCAGCTTTACAAAACATGGAGGGGTCGTCTCCCCCGTGTGATATGTGGCGGCTGTATAAATGTCCAGGTACTTAGGTACCTGGACATTTATACACCTGATCCTAGGCTATATGAAGGGTACATAGTGTTGTCAAGAGCCAGGTGTGTGAACTAGTGCACCTGGACATGTTAGTACACCCTCTCCTAGAGCTATGTGAAGGGTTACAAGTGTGGTGTCAAGAGCCAGGTGTGTGAAACTGACAAAAATCTTTCAGGATGGTTAGTCATACAGGGGATTGTATTTTTGGTAGGGATTGTGGGGGGAGAGGGAGGGGTTTTGGGGTGAGGGGGGGGGTGGACGGGGTGGTGGGGGAAGGGGGGGTTGGGGGTGCAATTATTCTCCCTCTTATCTGCGTTGTTGTTTTCTTATGGTTTAGTGTCTCCCTTACAGACGTAAGATTTTGATCACCCACACATAGTTACTTTTCCAAGTACAACTTATGTCCGTATACGGGAACTGCGGAACATTCAAAGTATACTGCTTGTTTCCTGCGTTGCTTCTCACCTGACAAGCGAGGCCTCGCAGGATCAGTGCAGAACCTCGTGCCCTGCTATAGTTCAATGTCAACGGACAAGTAGAATCCATCACGGAAGTTGGTTGCCGGGGACTGTGGGGTGTGGAGGGAAAAAAAGTGTAGTTTAGGACAGTGATTGGCAGTTGGAGGCCGGTCCGAAAGAGCAGTAGCTTCAACCCTCTGCAAGCCACTAGGTGAGTACAACCACACAGGTCACCACACATGTAATAATCAGTACTGTGGTTGGCTGACTCCATAACAGTTTCAAATGTAAATATGATGTAGCAGTCGAGGCTCAGTGAACCTGTACACTCAGTTGATTGAGCTATTGATAGGCGGGACCAAAGAGCCAGAGCGTCAACCCCCGCAAGCACAACTAGCGAGTACCACACACACACAACCACCAAAAAATCACTCATTTATCAGCCCAATCACCCAATTAGCCTATGCTAATAAATGCCCTTATCGAACAGATTGACTCGACATATGTAAAGGGCTCACACAAAAATAAAATGCTCATTGCACAAAACATAAAACTCTTTTAAGGCTTAAAATCTGTAACTGTAACTCCTGGGGTAAACTCCTGAGTAGTTCACTACTAACTCCTCGATACCAGGAGGAGGTAGAGACCAGGGGAGTTAGGGATATGATTATTTATACATCTTATTTGACAAAATTTCTTTAAGATTTTGCCTATCTAAGTATGTTCAATTAGGTCTTATCAAGTGAGGATATGTGTTATTCATCTGTCACAACGGATCAAGGTCATACCAAGAACATAGGCGCTGAACTGTAGTCTGAAGCACATATGATCATGATTACAATCAATGTGTTTTATTATAAATAGTAAAGTAGGTCACATCCTTGCTATTGTGCACTGTCCACACAGGGCAGGGATGGGTTCATAAGTGATGTCAGCTTAAAAATATATAGAAATAAATGTTGGCTGCACTTAGGTGAAAATGGAAAGCAAATTGTGGTGGATAATTGGTTAGAATGTCGTCCACACCAGAGCAATGAAACGTTACACATTGGTGGTCACCAGCAGGCCTAGGAGGTCTAAAGTACTCGTTACAGTTTGCACATTCAACAATAATAGTGGTTTCTAGTTCCATGCAGTAAAGGTTTATCACAGAGCTTACATCTGAGTATTCTGGTATGTCGGCTCAGCCTGCACTAACCTGCCAGAATGTGCCTATAGCCAGGCGAATTCCGACACAATGAGCTACATCACATTGCCTGGTCCGTTACTGTGCATGACACATACATAAAACTATTGATTAAAAACTTGTCATGGTGCAATATAATACTGCAGCTTTCAAGTGTATGGACAATTTCTTATTGTTTAATTTTAATTTGAAGAGTGTGTGTTATACTAGAACCTTGGTATGGTTTCATAATAACTGCAATAGATAAGTCAAAGTCATAATCATGGCTTTCTTTACCGTGCACCTCAATTGGCCAAGTGTAGACTACGGTAGAGCCAGTAGGCTCAGGAACCTGTACATTTGTTGATTGAGTGAGAGGCGGGGACAAAGACCAAAGTCAACCCCCGCAAGCACAATTAGGGAGTACACATTTATACAAGAGTTATTATCATTGAAAAAGTCCATTCCATTGTAATTTAAAGATATGGAGCCCGTATCCCATCAGCCTGAGAGGTAGGAAACGTTTGGGCGACGTTCCTCTCTCCCTAGGTTCTGTTCACCATAGCAGTTAAATGTAGCGAAACGTATCAACTATCGCGTGTTGACATTACGTTGGAAGGTCGATAAACAAGTACAAACACCTGAGTACACAAATATACGGCCTCTATATAGAGTATATATATAAAGGGGAGCCGGTCTGGCCGAGCGGACAGCGCGCTTGGCTTGTGGTCCTGTGTCCCGGTTCGATCCCGGGCGCCGGAGAGAAACAATGGGTAGAATTTCTTTCACCCTGATGCCCCTGTTACCTAGCAGGAAAAATAGGTACCTGTCAGTTAGTCAGCTGTCACGGGCTGCTTCCTGGGGGTGGAGGCCTGGTCGAGACCGGCCGCGGGGACACTAAAGCCCCAGAAATCATCATCGAGATAAACCTCAAGATAACCTCTCATTCGAACATTTCATGAACGAACAATCTCGGACATTTTGCCAGTCACGTAACCCCGAAGGATAGAAGGAGACCTCGGCTGTATGATGAGGCGTGTGGCAATGCGATATTTTAAGATTATAACCGATAGAAAAAAAATATATTTACGTTGTAATGCATATTCTTATTTTCGGGGAACGATTGTCATCGGTGTTTAGGCTATTTGCATTGGTTGATAACGGGATAGATATCACTAGCATAGATTATTTCTGGATTTTCCCAGATAAAATTACTGACTTTTGTGTCTTTGTTTCAACAGTTCCGCTAATTTATTCACGTCTTTAGGATCGTGGATAGATATATATATATATATATAGATATATATATATATATATATAGTATAGATATATATATATATATATATAGTTCGTACCTAGTAGCCAGAATGCAACTTCTCAGCCTACTATGCAAGGCCCGATTTGCCTAATAAGCCAAGTTTCCCGAATTAATATATTTTCTCTAATTTTTTTCTTATGAAATGAGAAAGCTACCCATTTCATTATGTATGAGATCATTTTTTTATGGAGTTAAAATTAACGTAGATATATTACCGACCTAACCAATCCTACCTAACCTAACCTAAACTAGCTTTATAGGTAGGTTAGGTTAGGTAGCCGAAAAAGTTAGGTTAGGAAAGCTAAGTTAGGTTATGTAGGTTATGTAGTCGAAAAACACTTAATTCATGAGAAGTTGGCTTATTAGGCAAATCGGGCATTGCATAGTAGGCTGAGAAGTGCTTTCTGGCTACTAGGTACGATATATATATATATATATAATATATATATATATAGATATATATATATAGATATATATATATATATATATATTCAAATATTCTGCTTCACAGTATAGTGTCCGTCGTTTAATCCATTTCCTTTATACAAAAATACCATTAGCTATCTTTCAGTGGTATGATATTTCTCCTTTACTCAATGAACCATTTTAGTTATCGTACAGAGAACCAAGAGCCACTGATGTTAGATTTGACATTCGTGGGCATGATTTTGTCTCGTGTACAGCCTTGTATGTCAAAATTACGGTCGGGAAATGTCTTAATTGTTCTTAGTAATAGTTTGTTAAGTACGGTTGTTGAGACAGTAAGATACAGCTGAAAAGTGTAGAGGAGCCTAGTGTATTACTACAGTAAGATACAGCTGAAAAGGGTAGAGGAGCCTAGTGTATTACTACAGTATATACAGCTGAAAAGTGTAGAGGAGCCTAGTGTATTACTACAGTAAGATACAACTAAAAAAGGGTATAGGACTTAGGCTACTGCTACCCTTTTCTCTGCGTACGCGCCCCACACGTTAACCTATGTTACCTATGTAACATCTATACCTATACTACTTAAAATTGCAAACACACCTTAGACACCTGTGGCTCAATGTTCAATAACTTATTGAACTCAAGTTCAAATACGTTTCTTGAGACAATATGCTATATCTCAAAGAGTTATGAGAGCAGCTTAAGCATATGTCTACCCTCCTGCTCCTTGTACTATATTGAGTAGAAATCTTAGAATCTGATTTTTCTAGGATTAGAAGACAGATTAGACATCTACTCTAACACAGATTAGAATCTGTGAATGTTCGTTAGCACTGGAAAAGGAAATTTCAGTCGTGGCTAAGTACACAGTATCTAAGTATATATATATATATATAGATATATATATAATATATATATATATATATATAATATAAGAACAGTTTGTGAGGGTACCACCTCTGGTGCCATGTGGGGACCCATACCTCGGAAAGAAAAATAAAAGTATTCAGAGAAGACCTTGTAAATTCTCACTGAACACTAATATTATTTTCTCCGACCACCCCCATTCTTTTGTATGTACACATATATATTTGTTTTATTTGAAGTTTGTTACAAAAAAAGGAGTTACTTATTGGGTACAAAGATGATTATCAAAAGTTTGTCGAGTTCCTCAGCTCCTCAGATGGCGGGGCAGGAACCCCGAATGCAGTGCGCTGTTCCCCTCTGTATCGCCACGCTGAGGCGCTGGAAAAGAAAGCTGGCAGCTTATATATATTATATATATATATATATATATATATATATATATATATATATATATATATTATATATATATATATGTCGTACCTAGAGCCAGAACGCACTTCTCCGCCTACTATGCAAGGCCCGATTTGCCTAATAAGCCAAGTTTCATGAATTAATTGGTTTTCGACTACATAACCTACCTAAACCTAACCTAACCTAACTTTTCGGCTACCTAACCTAACCTAACCTATAAAGATAGGTTAGGTTTAGGTTAGGTAGGGTTGGTTAGGTTCGATCATATACTACGTTAATTTTAACTCCAATAAAAAAGAATTGACCTCATACATAATGAAAATGGGTAGCTTTATTATTTCATAAGAAAAAAATTAGAGAAAATATATTAATTCATGAAAACTTGGCTTATTAGGCAATTGGTTATCTTGAGATGATTTCGGGGCTTTTTAGTGTCCCCGCGGCCCGGTTTTCGACCAGGCCTCCACCCCCAGGAAGCAGCCCGTGACAGCTGACTAACACCCAGGCACCTATTTACTGCTAGGTGAACAGGGAGCATCAGAGGGGAAAGAAACATTTTGCTAATTTCTTTCCGCCTCCACCGGGGATCGAACCCGGAACCTCAGGACTAGGAATCCGAGGCGCTGTCCACCCAGCTGTCAGGCCCCCCCCCCCGGAAAGGCTATCACTCTTCGGAAAAGACAGGGGGGAGGGGGGGGAGAGGGAGGGGGGAAAGTATACAATGAAAGCAACGATCAACTTGAATCATTTAGTTCCCATTCGTGTGTCTAATGACATTCGTCTTGCAAGTGCACGACGATCAATCTAAGGGTTCCTGGAACACCAGGCGGCTTAACGGCGCTGCAATAAGGTTAGTGGTAAATATGGGGCGAGGAGGGACGGACTAAAGAAGGGGGAAGAGGTACTTCGAACACTAAAGAGGAGGGGGGGAGGAGGTACTTCGGACACTAAAGAGGAGGGGGGGAGGAGGTACTTCGGACACTAAAGAGAAGGGGGGAAGGAGGTACTTCGAACACTAAAGAGGAGGGGGGGAGGAGGTACTTCGAACACTAAAGAGGAGGGGGGGAGGAGGTACTTCGGACACTAAAGAGAAGGGGGGAAGGAGGTACTTCGAACACTAAAGAGGAGGGGGGGAGGAGGTACTTCGAACACTAAAGAGGAGGGGGGGAGGAGGTACTTCGGACACTAAAGAGAAGGGGGGAAGGAGGTACTTCGAACACTAAAGAGGGGGGGGGGGGATGGGATTCAGCTCGACTCCTGAATCGGGGAGATTCGACGACTAAATAGGAAGCTCAGAAGATTAATAGGATAGTTGGGAGGACTAAATAGGGGCGCTGTGAAGGTAAAATAGGGGTTCTTTCAGCCCGAGACAGGTTAGTGGGTACTCTTTGGCATTCTACCTCCATTGGCACTATTCACTTGATCTCTCTCTCTCTCACGAGAGTATCATCTCGTTGCTCTTGTCGTTCCCCCACTGTTCTGCAGAACACCCAGACGTGCTTGTGTTCGCTGTTCATCACCATGTTTGTGTTCGCTGTTCATCACCATGTTTGTGTTCAGTGTTCACCAAAGTACACTTTCACTACTATCTTACGCCTGCTCGGCGACCTCCCAGCTTACAAACATGGAGGGGTTGTCTCCCCACGTTGTGATATGTGGCAGCTGTATAAATGTCCAGGTACTTAGGTACCTGGACATTTATACACCTGTCCTAGGCTATATGAAGGGTTACATAGTGTGTGTCAAGAGCCAGGGTGTGAAAACTATGGCACCTGGGCATTTATACACCTGTCCTAGACTATATGAAGTGTTACACAGTGTGTGTCAAGAGCCAGGTGGTGTGAAACTGACAAAAAATCCTTGTCAGGATGGTAGTCATACAGGGGGATTGTATTTTTTGGTAGGGATTGTGGGGGGGAG
>WNGS01162467.1:0-11851 GCA_020271785.1 Procambarus virginalis | reverse complement strand
CTCTCTCTCTTTGACAAGGCAAAATGGCAGGTGGACGCAACAGGGACACAGGAACAGCCAGAGTGACCAAACGAAACATGTTAACCCAAGTTCTGGAGGAATTCAGGAAGGAGATGCAGGAAATGAGGATTACAATTAACAACTGCAAAGTGAGCTGACATCAGCAAGGGAGATCAAATACCTCACAGAGAAAAAATAAGAGACCGAACATCAGATTATCATCCAAGGGAAGGTGGGAATGTTACATTGGAAGGTAATGCCTCTGTAACTGAAACATTTGCGGACATACTGAAAAAGAGCTCAGAAGCTATGGACACAGTGAGGGAGGTAGCCATGCAAGCAGCCACCTCACAGGAAGCAGCAAGGTGCACCACTCAGCTGCTGGAGAGAAAAAGATCAGTGGTAGTTGTAGGCATCAAAGAACAGGAAGGATCCAACAGGCAAGAATGGAATAGCAAGGATAGAGAGGCAGTACAGGGGCTACTGAAGGGGTTACAGATGGAAGGGGCTGAAGAAACATTGAGAAGGTTTTCAGGTTGGGCTGGTACAACAAGGACAGAAACCGACTTGTAAAGGTGGTGTTTACAAACGAAACCACGAAGGAGGATATTCTCGAAAGGAAGAGTCGTCTGCAGCATGTGGAGGGATACAAAAAGTATTCCTGCAGAGGGACAGGACGAAGGAGGAGAGAGCCAGGGCAGCAGAGGCAAGGAGGAAGCGCAGGGAGAGGAGAGCAAACCAGGAAATCACAGCCCCAACACAACAGTCCTAGAGACAAGAGGCGAACCCAAAACCAGCATCCCAGCAACACCAGAGGGGAGGGCAACACCACCACCCCCCTCTGCATAGAAACCCTCCCTTCCCTCACCCTACCTGCCCCCACCCAACCCTCCCTCCCCCCCCCACCCCATTCTTACCCTGTCACCCCTTCCCCATTCCCATCATGTCCCCCCCCCACTTTCCCCCCTGTCCCCCCTCCCCCTTCATCCCATACCCTCCCTATCCCTCCTCCCCCCTCACCCCGTATCCTCCATGTCCCCCCTATCTCCTTAACCCACACCCTACCTGTCCCCCCTTCCCTGAAACCCCACCCCTCACCCCAAACTCCTCTGAGACCCTGCAAACCACCTCACAGATCTTCTCACCCACGGAAAAGCTTCCCACACCAGCAGAATGCTCGCCAAGAAAGGGACAAGAAAATGAACTGAAGAAAGTGAGCTTCAAGGCAATGTACACTAACATAGATGGGATTACAAATAAAACAAGTGAACTCGGAGAATGGGCACTAGAAGAAAACCCAGACATAATAGCACTCACAGAAACAAAGCTAACAAACACCATAACAAATGCAGTGTTTCCACAGGGCTACTATGTAGTGAGGAAAGAGAGAGAAGGGAGAGGAGGAGGTGGTGTAGCTTTGCTACTAAGAGAAGGTTGGAGTTTCGAAGAGATGGTAATTCAGAACTGTGAAGGTTTCAGTGACTACATATCAGGCACCATAGCAACTGGAGGACAGAAAATTATAGTAGTAGTCATATATAACCCCCCACCGAATGACAGAAGACCCAGACAGGAATATGATAGAAACAACTTGGCCACCATCAATATAATAGAGAGAGCAGCTTCTGTGGCTAGCAGGAACGGATCCAGGCTACTAATCATGGGAGACTTCAACCATGGAAAGATAGATTGGGGGAACAGAGACCCACATGGAGGCCCAGACACATGGAGAGCTAAGCTGCTGGATGTGGCAACAAGAAACTTTCTAAGTCAACACGTCAAGGGACCGACAAGAAGAAGAGAGGAGGGGATGAACCAGCCTTGCTTGATCTGATATTTACCCTAAATGAGTCGGATATAAGGGAAGTTAAGTTGGAAGCCCCTTGGGAATGAGTGATCATAGTGTATTGAGCTTTGAGTACCTGGTTGAGCTAGGAATTATCACCCCCAAAAAGAACTGGGAAACAAAGGGCTGGCGTACCGAAAGGGAAACTATGAGGAGATGAATAAATTCCTATGGGATATACATTGGGACACAGAACTCGGAACCAAGTCCGTACAAGACATGATGGACTATGTCACCCAAAAATGTCAGGAGGCTGTAAGCAGGTTTGTCCCAGCCCAACAGAAAAAAACAGAGAAGCAAAGGAAGAATCCGTGGTTTAATAGGGAATGTATGAAAGCAAAGGAGCTGAACAAAAGGGCATGGAGGAACTTCCGTAATAACAGAACACCAGAAAGTAGAGAGAGATACCAGAGAACCAGGAACGAGTATGTTAGTGTGAGAAGAGCAGCTGAGAAAAGGTATGAAAATGATATAGCTAATAAAGCCAAGACCGAACCAAAGCTACTACACAGTCACATCAGGAGGAAGACAACAGTGAAGGAACAGGTGATGAAACTTAGGGTGGGCGAGGACAGGTACACAGAGAATGACAAAGAGGTGTGTGAAGAACTCAACAAAAGGTTCCAGGAGGTCTTTACAATAGAACAGGGAGAAGTCACGGCGCTAGGAGAGGTGGCAGCAAACCAGGTGACCTTGGAAAGGTTCGAAATTACAAGAGATGAGGTCAAGAAGCACCTATTGGAGCTGGATGTGAGAAAAGCTGTTGGGCCGGATGGAATCTCACCATGGGTATTGAAAGAGTGTGCAGGAGCACTTTGCTTGCCACTCTCCATAGTGTATAGTAGGTCACTGGAAACGGGAGACCTACCAGAAATATGGAAGACTGCTAATGTAGTACCAATATACAAAAAGGGTGACAGACAAGAGGCACTGAACTACAGGCCAGTGTCCTTAACTTGTATACCATGCAAGGTGATGGAGAAGATTGTGAGAAAAAACCTAGTAACACATCTGGAGAGAAGAGACTTCGTGACAACCCATCAACATGGGTTCAGGGAGGGTAAATCTTGCCTTACAGGCTTGATAGAATTCTACGATCAGGTGACAAAGATTAAGCAAGAAAGAGAAGGGTGGGCGGACTGCATTTTTTTGGACTGTCGGAAAGCCTTTGACACAGTACCCCATAAAAGGTTGATGCATAAGCTGGAGAAACAGGCAGGAGTAACTGGTAGGGCGCTCCAGTGGATAAGGGAGTACCTAAGCAATAGGAAGCAGAGAGTTACAGTGAGGGGTGAGACCTCAGAATGGCGTGAAGTCACCAGTGGAGTCCCACAGGGCTCTGTACTTGGACCTATCCTGTTTCTGATATACGTAAATGATCTCCCAGAGGGTATAGACTCATTCCTCTCAATGTTTGCTGACGACGCCAAAATTATGAGAAGGATTAAGACAGAGGAGGACAGCTTGAGGCTTCAAGAAGACCTGGACAAGCTGCAGGAATGGTCGAACAAATGGCTGTTAGAGTTTAACCCAAGCAAATGTAATGTAATGAAGATAGGGGTAGGAAGCAGGAGACCAGATACAAGGTATCACTTGGGAGATGAAATACTTCAAGAGTCAGAGAGAAAGACCTGGGGGTTGATATCACGCCAGACCTGTCCCCTGAAGCTCATATCAAGAGGATAACATCAGCAGCATATGCCAGGTTGGCTAACATAAGAACGGCCTTTAGAAACTTGTGTAAGGAATCTTTCAGAACATTATATACCACATATGTCAGACCAATCCTGGAGTATGCGGCTCCAGCATGGAGTCCATATCTAGTCAAGCATAAGACTAAACTGGAAAAGGTTCAAAGGTTTGCCACCAGACTAGTACCCGAGCTGAGAGGTATGAGCTACGAGGAGAGACTACGGGAATTGAACCTCACTTCGTTGGAAGACAGAAGAGTTAGGGGGGACATGATCACCACATTCAAGATTCTCAAGGGAATCGACAGGGTTGATAAAGACAGGCTAACACAAGGGGCACACGCACTAGGGGACACAGGTGGAAACTGAGTGCCCAAATGAGCCACAGAGATATTAGAAAGAACTTTTTTAGTGTCAGAGTGGTTGACAAATGGAATGCATTAGGAAGTAATGTGGTGGAGGCTGACTCCATACACAGTTTCAAGTGTAGATATGATAGAGCCCAATAGGCTCAGGAACCTGAACACCTGTTGATTGACGGTTGAGAGGCGGGACCAAAGAGCCAGAGCTCAACCCCCGCAAGCACAACTAGGTGAGTACTAGGTGAGTACACAGATTTACGTCTGCCCTACATAAAGTATTTAAAGTGTCTTTTACATAGTGTCATTAATGTGCTTTTACAAAGGTGAAATGTAATTCTGATCAGCTTCCACATATACTTTATACACATATATACATATACATACACATTGCAAACAGAGTGGTAGACAGTTAGAACAAGTTAGGTGAAAAGGTGGTGGAGGCCAAAACCGTCAGTAGTTTCAAAACATTACATGACAAAGAGTGCTAAGAGTGCTGGGAAGACGGGACACCACGAGCGTAGCTCTCATCCTGTAACTACACTTAGGTAATTACACTCAAACACAGAGCACCACTTGGTTTCCGAACCCCCTTGGGGACGAGACCCGTCGGTCATCGTGTAAGTTCGAAAATGAGAAGTGGAGAGAAGTGGAGGAAAATGGAGAGAAAATAAATAAATAAATAATCTAAGGGAAAAAATTGACAGGTTCATAGCATAAATGCAACAGTATTTTGTTTGCACTCATCAATAAGAGCAGTCCTGATCCACTTCTCCCTAAGGAGAGGCGGGACCAAAGAGCCAGAGCTCAACCCCACAAGCACAACTAGGCGAGTACAACTATGTGAGTACACCCTCACTGCTGCTGCCCTCCCTCCCCCCAAAGTGGCTAGGCTTAGTAGATTGCCAGCCAGAGAATCTCCATCAAATACAATAAAGCATTCATGAAACAAGTATTTTTATAACTTTTTATTATCCTAATAATATTACTAAACAAAATCTGTAACCAAAAATATGTATGATGATGTACATCCAGAATTTAAGAAACAAATCTGGCTAACAGGGTCGAGTGTGTTAGGCTTATCGAAGCTTACCCCAACACACCTCCCCCCATCATCCCATACACTCACTCTTCCTGTTTAAAGGTCACGTAGTTCAACTCAACATCCATCCCTCCCTCCCTCCCTCCCTGCATGGCTGCCAGCCAGCCTGCCTCCCTCCCTGCATGGCTGCCAGCCAGCCTGCCTCCCTCTCTGCCTGCCTGCCTGCCTGCCTGCCTGCCTGCCTGCCTGCCTGCCTGCCTGCCTGCCTGCCTGCCTGCCTGCCCTGCGCCCAGCCAGCCCAGCCCAGCCCAGCCCAGCCCAGCCCAGCCCAGCCCAGCCCAGCCCAGCCCAGCCCAGCCCAGCCCAGCCAGCCAGCCAGCCAGCCTCCCTCCCTCCCTTCTAGCTTGCCTTTCCCTCCCTCCCTCCCTAATTCTCCCCTCCCCCCCTCACTACTTCCCTCCCTTCCTGCCTACCTCCTAACATCTCTCCCTCCCCCTCACTCACATCCTCCCTCCCTCTCTCACTAATTCTTCCCCTCTCTCACATACTGCCTCACACCTAAGCTCCACCCATCACCCCAGGGCCGGCACGACGCTTGACAGATCCTTTTCTACCCGAACTTAGTTCGTGTAGCATGACTCCCTAACCCCAATCAGGAAACTGGAACTTTCGGATAACTCAAATTCGGAAACCAAGTGGTGCTCTGTATATTATATATATATATATATATATATATATATATATATATATATATATATATATATATATATATATATATATATATTGTTTGAGTAATATCACCACCACATGGTGGAGTCGCGCTGCTTCTTGCACAATCTCGGACGCCTCCGACAATGCACATAAATTATGTTGTTCTTGTTTAAAGATGCTAATGATGCTGGGATATAAATGGGTGACTGCTGAGATGTTGCAAAGCATTGATGTTTTTGATGGAAAAAAGAAATGAAATATCTGAAATACTGTACAACAAATGACAAAAAGATTTGTTCGGTGTTCGGTAGGTAGGCTGCTCCATTATAACAATCTTTTTTTGGTTTCAAATGTGTTCCATTTGTTTTGTATTTGTCATTTACGTCTCAATAATGGAACAGCCTACTTTACATACACTGAACAAACCTTTATGACATTTTCCTTTCTTCAAATGTGTTCAATATTTATTTTTCATTTGTCTTATAGCAAAAGGTTCATTCGGTGGTCAGCAGGTAGGCTGCTCCACGTTTCTTACATAAAAAAAGTAAATAAAAAAATAAATGAAGAATTTTGAAAACCAGAACAAATGTCAAAAAGGTTTGTTCGGTGGTCTACAGGTTGGCTGCTACATGTTTCTTAAATAAAAAATAAAAAATGAATAATAAAAAAACAGTTGAAACAATTTGAAAAATGGACAAATGCCATAAAGTTTTGTTCAAAGTTTGTCAGGTAGGCTGCTCCATTATAGAGACTAAATGACAAATACAAAACAAATGGAACACATTTGAAACAAAGAAAGATTGTCATAATGGAGAGCCTACCCGACAAACATTGAACGAACCTTTTGCTATAACAAATATGAAAGACTATGGCTGCTGGCTGGGTTAGTACTGTGTGAGCAACCAATTGTGGCACACGTGCCTCTGGCTCCCGAACACCTGTCCGACGCTGTGTTGAAAGACTGCGCTCAGTCGGTGAAATTCAGACCCTAATGTTAGAAGAACATAAGGGTCATAATACAGTATTGGTGAAGCAAGGCGCAATAAGGACTTAACACAACGGTCAGATGCAAGTGATACAACACCTATGAGGATGATACAGTGAGCATATCCAGTTGTAGCTCTGAGCCCCATCCTTGCCATCTCCAATTTATATAGATGATACATAGATGAATCGTTTTCTGCGTTCAGTAATGATGCATCTGATACAAGTAGCATAAGTGAACAGTGTTAGCGGCTTCCATGGTGGTGTCTTCCATAGATATTTTCAAGAATACCTGAATCTCTTCCTGACTGACGGACACTCTTTGAGGCTAGCTGAATCTCTTCCTGTGTGGGACCTTACAAAGCGATCTTTTCAAGACTACCTTACGATTTCAGCTTTCCTATAATCGTTTCAATATGTACTACCTTATGCTTTACAAGCTTGGCTACATACCACCTGCAAGTACTAAAGCCAAGGGTGTACGTGAGTGCGTTATTTGCAAGCACACAGAGTGAAGGGGGGAGTGAAAAATAAGAAGAGGGGGAACAAGTTCCTGAAGATTGCATACACCAACATAGCTGGAGTAAGGTCAAAGATACCGGAGTTAAGTGATATAATACAGCTGCAGACGTTATTTTAAATGAGGTCATATTCCCAAGGGGCTACTCAATTTGGAGATGGGACAGAAAAATCAGGAAAGGCAGTGGCGTTGCTGTGCTGGTGAAAGAACCCCTAAAGGTGAACGAAATAATGACTGCCAATCCACAAGAAGTTGATATAATAACACTAGAGATCTGCCATGAGGATGATAAACTAATGATCATAAATGCATATAGTCCACCGCTAAGCAGCACATGGTCAAAAGAGTAGCTAGATAGTAAACGAGAAGGTCTTATAACAATAATGAGAGAGATCATAGCAAGAGCGGATAACGATAGTTCACGGCTGTTGATAGTCAGCGACTTCAACTTGAAATCCATAGAATGGGAAGCATATGAAGCTAAAACAGAAGATTTCTGGACCTGTAAATTTGTAGACCTCATCCTGGAAACATTCTTGTATCAACATGTTAAACAAGCTACGAGGATGAGGGAAGGGGACGTTCCTTCCATGCTAGATTTGATATTTACCAGGAAGGAGGAAGAAATATTTGACATCCAGTACCTTCCTCCCTTGGGTAAAAGTGACCATGTCTTTTTTGGGAATAAAGTATGCAATGCGATATAATCTGGAAGAAAATATGACGGTTGAGGCAATTGAAAAACCTGATTTTAGGAGAGGACATTATGGCAACCTTAGAAAAAATTTTAGTGAGTATAATTGGACAGACTTGTTGCTAGGCAAGGAAGTGAATGAGATGTATGTCAAGTTTTGTGAAATATATGATATAGGCACAAAAAAATTTATACCAAAACAGAGAAGCAGAACTAGGAAACAGGATTGGTTCAACACAAAGTGCGAGAGGGCCAGAGACCAAAAGACACATAAATGGAATCAATACAGGAAGAGGCCAAACCCCCAAACATACCAGCGATACAAAGATGCGAGAAACAACTACACGGCAGTGAGGAGAGAGGCAGAAAGAAATGTTGAAAAAGGGATTGCAGACAAATGTAAAACAGAACCAGGTCTATTCTATAAATTCATAAACAACAAATTGCAGGTAAAGGATAATATTCAGAGGTTGAAAATGGGAAATAGTTTCACGGAAAATGAAAAGGAAATGTGTGAAACATTAAACGAAAAGTTCCAAAGTGTGTTTGTACAAAATGAAATCTTCAGGGAACCAGATACAATAAGAATTCCAGAGAACAACATAGAGCACATAGAGGTGTCTTAGAGACGAAGTGGAAAAAATGCTCAAGGAGCTAAATAAGAACAAAGCAGTTGGTCCAGATGGAGTTTCACCATGAGTTCTGAATGTGAACCTGAGCTCAGTATTCCACTTGAACTGATTTTTCAGGCATCCCTGTGTACAGGAGTTGTAGCTGATGTGTGGAAAAAGGTTAACATAGTTCCACTCTACAAAAGTGACAGCAGGGAAGACCCACCCTCAATTATAGACCCGCATCATTGACAAGTCAAAATATTGGAAAAAATAATTAAAACTAAATGGGTAGAACACCTGGAGAAAAATTATTTAATATCAGACAGACAGTATGGTTTTCGATCTGGAAGGTCTTGTGTAACGAATTTACTCAGTTTCTATGATCAACCCACAAAGATTTAACAGGAAAGAGATGGTTGGGTTGACTGCATCTATCTGGACCTAAAAAAGGCTTCCACAAGGCCAAAAAAGAAAAAGAGTTCCACAGAAGAGGTTGTTTTGGAAACTGGAATGTTTTGGAGGGGTGACAGGTAAGCTTCTAAATGGATGAAAAATTTCCTGATAGAAAAATGAGGGCCATAATCAGAGGCAATTTATCGGATTGGAGGAATGTCTGAAGTGGAGTACCACAGGGTTCAGTTTTTGCACCGGTAATGTTTATTGTCTACAATAAACAAAGCTGGAGCCGGTGGCTGAGCGGACAGAACACTGGACGCGCGATCCTGTGGTCTCGGGTTCGATCCCGGGCGCCGGTGAGAAACAATGGGCAGAGTTTCTTTCACCCTGATGCCCCTGTTTCCTAGCAGTAAATAGGTACCTGGGAGATACTCAGCTGTCACGGGCTGCTTTCTGGAGGTGTAGGCCTGGTCGAGGACTGGGCCGTGGGGACAATAAGCCCCGAAATTATCTCAAGAAAACCTCAAGATAACCACTACATAAACGATCTACCAGATGGAATACAGATTTATATGAACATGTTTGCTGATGATGCTAAGATAATAGGGAAGATAAGACACCTAGATGATTGTCATCCCCTTCAAGAAGATCTGGACAAAATAAGTATATGGAGCACCACTTGGCAAATGGAATTTAATGTGAATAAATGTCATGTTAAGGAATGTGGAATTGGAGAACATAGACCCCACACAATCTATAAATTATGTGAGAAATCTTTAAAGAATTCTGACAAAGAAAGGGATCTAGAGGTGGTTGTAGATAAAAAAGTGTCACCTGAGGACCACATTAAGAACATTGTACAAGGAGCCCATGCTACACTTTCTAACTTCAGAATTGCTTTTAAATACATGGATGGGGAAATACTAAAGAAATTGTTCACAAGTTTTGTTAGACCAAAGCTGGAATATGCAGAGGTTGTATGGTGCCCATATCTTAAGAAGCACTTCAACAAACTGAAAAAGGTGCAAAGACATGCCAATAAGTGGCTACCAGAATTGAAGGACAAGAGCTACGAGGAGAGATTAGAGGCATTAATGTGCAAAAACTATAAGATAGAAGAAAAAGAGGCGATATGATCACTTCGTACAAAATAGTAACAAGAATCGATAAAATTGATTGGGAAGAATTCCTAAGACCCGGAACTTCAAGAACAAGAGGTCATAGATTTAAACTAACGAAACAAAGCTGCCGGAGAAATATAAGAAAATTCACTTTTGTAAACAGTGGTATACGGTTGGAACAAGTTAGGTGAGGTGGTGGTGGAGGCCAAAACCGTCAGTAATTTCAAAGCGTTATATGATAAAGAGTGCTGGGAAGACGGGACACCACGAGCATAGCTCTCATCCTGTAACTACACTTAGGTAATTACACACACTTATATACATATATATACACAACACACACACATACATTTGTCTCTCCTACTCTGACAGGGTGAGATAGCTGATAGAGAAACTAGTGTGTTATTAAGCACTTAACCACTGAAGGTGATTAAGATGCTTTTGCAAGCTCAGGTTATATAGTTACATCACATACATACATTGTATAATTAACACATTACATGGTCAATCTTGGGTACAAGTCCAATGTACCATCAAGTGTTCCAATATTCATATAGTAGTTACAGAGTTCAGCATACCTCAGCCCAGGAGGGCAAAAGTCAGTCAATGTGGGACATTTTACAATATAATGTTCAAGGGAGTGTATGTTTCCTCTTTCACAAAGTTGACACATTGTGTATTCGACATTTGGGTTTTGAGAAAGCTGCCAGATACGTCTACATCCCAGGTGTATTCTGGCCACTATAACATCACATTCCCGAGTTCTTGCTCTATTAGTCCCATGTGTGAATATCTTCTCACGATATCTATCATAATATTTAACCACTGCACTGGGCCAAACGACAAATGCCGTTCGCTGATTACAACGCCAGTCGACAAAAGTATTTTTTATTTTTTTCATACACGATCGAAACGTGCTCGCGGTAGGTTGGGTACAAAATGGACTCTTGGGCCCTCCAGTGAGAAGCAGCCATCTTGGAAAAAAATTCCCCAAATGTCCTAGGGGTGCTTGCTGGGTTAGCGAGCAACCACGTTCTCTCTCAGAGTACCAGAGGTGCAACTGGTACTCTGAGAGAGAACTCTATCAACATCAGAGGCCCGAGACTGTTCAACACGCTTCCACTACACATAAGGGACATAACTGGCAAACCCCTCACAGTGTTCAAGAGAGAACTGGATAAGCACCTCCAAAGGATACCTGATCAACCAGGCTGTGACTCATATGTCAGGCTGCGAGCAGCCGCGTCCAACAGCCTGGTTGATCAGTCCAGTAACCAGGAGGCCTGGTCGATGACCGGGCCGCGGGGACGATAAGCCCCGGAAGCACCTCAAGGTATCCTCAAGGTAAGGTACCATGGGTGGCGCACGCGTCTCTGGCTCCCAAACACCTGTCCGACACGGTGTTGAAAGATTGCTCTCAGTCGATGAAATTCAGACCTTATTGCTTGAAAAACATAAGGGTCATGATAGTGATGAAGCTAGGCATAATAAGGACCTAACACAAAGGTTGGATGCAAGTGATACAGCACCTATTAGGACAATACTGTGAGCATATCTAGTTGTATCTCTGAGCGCCACCCTTGCCCACCTATGCTATCTCCAATTTATATAGATGATACATAGATGAATCATTTTCTGGGTTCAGTTACAATGCATCTGATACAAGTAGCATAGATGAACAGTGTTAGCAGCTTCCATGGTGGTGTTTTCCATAGATATTTTCAAGAATAGCAGAATCTCTTCCAGATTGACTGACACTCTTTGAGAATGGCTGAATCTCTTCCAGAATGCCTGAATCTTTTCAAGATTGACTGACACTCTTCGAGAATGACTGAATCTCTTCCAGTGTGGGACCTTACAAAACGATCTTTTC
>WNGS01162464.1:88775-104436 GCA_020271785.1 Procambarus virginalis | reverse complement strand
TCGTGTATAATCTCGTTCGTGAGAGGCAAAATTCGTGTAGACACTCGTTCGTGAGAGCAAAATTCGTGTATATTCTCGTTCGTGAGAGGCAAAATTCGTGTAGATACTCGTTCGTGAGAGCAAAATTCGTGTATAATCTCGTTCGTGAGGCAAAATTCGTGTAGATACTCGTTCGTGAGAGCAAAATTCGTGAAGACACTCGTTCGTGAGAGGCAAAATTCGTGTAGACACTCGTTCGTGAGAGGCAAAATTCGTGAAGACACTCGTTCGTGAGAGGCGAAATTCGTGTAGACACTCGTTCGTGAGAGGCGAAATTCGTGTAGACACTCGTTCGTGATAGCAAAATTCGTGTGGATTCTCGTTCGTGAGAGGCAAAATTCGTGTAGACACTCGTTCGTGAGAGCAAAATTCGTGTATATTCTCGTTCGTGAGAGGCAAAATTCGTGTAGACACTCGTTCGTGAGAGCAAAATCTCGTTCGTGAGAGGCAAAATTCGTGTAGACACTCGTTCGTGAGAGCAAAATTCGTGTATATTCTCGTTCGTGAGAGGCAAAATTCGTGTAGACACTCGTTCGTGAGAGCAAAATTCGTGTGTATTCTCGTTCGTGAGAGGCAAAATTCGTGTGGACACTCGTTCGTGAGATCAAAATTCGTGTATATTCTCGTTCGTGAGAGGCAAAATTCGTGTAGACACTCGTTCGTGAGAGCAAAATTCGTGTTTAATCTCGTTCGTGAGAGGCAAAATTCGTGTAGACACTCGTTCGTGAGAGCAAAATTCGTGTGTATTCTCGTTCGTGAGAGGCAAAATTCGTGTATATTCTCGTTCGTGAGAGGCAAAATTCGTGTAGACACTCGTTCGTGAGAGCAAAATTCGTGTATAATCTCGTTCGTGAGAGGCAAAATTCGTGTAGACACTCGTTCGTGAGAGCAAAATTCGTGTATATTCTCGTTCGTGAGAGGCAAAATTCGTGTGGACACTCGTTCGTGAGAGCAAAATTCGTGTGTTCTCGTTCGTGAGAGGCAAAATTCGTGTAGACACTCGTTCGTGAGAGCAAAATTCGTGTGTATTCTCGTTCGTGAGAGGCAAAATTCGTGTAGACTCTCGTTCGTGAGAGCAAAATTCGTGTATATTCTCGTTCGTGAGAGGCAAAATTCGTGTAGACACTCGTTCGTGAGAGCAAAATTCGTGTATATTCTCGTTCGTGAGAGGCAAAATTCGTGTAGACACTCGTTCGTGAGAGCAAAATCTCGTTCGTGAGAGGCAAAATTCGTGTAGACACTCGTTCGTGAGAGCAAAATTCGTGTAGACACTCGTTCGTGAGAGCAAAATTCGTGTAGACTCTCGTTCGTGAGAGCAAAATTCGTGTAGACACTCGTTCGTGAGAGGCAAAATTCGTGTAGACACTCGTTCGTGAGAGCAAAATTCGTGTATATTCTCGTTCGTGAGAGGCAAAATTCGTGTAGACACTCGTTCGTGAGAGCCAAATTCGTGTGTATTCTCGTTCGTGAGAGGCAAAATTCGTGTAGACACTCGTTCGTGAGAGCAAAATTCGTGTAGACACTCGTCCGTGAGAGCAAAATTCGTGTAGACACTCGTTCGTGAGAACAAAATTCGTGTATATTCTCGTTCGTGAGAGGCAAAATTCGTGTAGACCACTCGTTCGTGAGAGCAAAATTCGTGTATATTCTCGTTCGTGAGGCAAAATTCGTGTAGACACTCGTTCGTGAGAGCAAAATTCGTGTATATTCTCGTTCGTGAGGGGCAAAATTCGTGTAGACACTCGTTCGTGAGAGCAAAATTCGTGTATATTCTCGTTCGTGAGGCAAAATTCGTGTAGACACTCGTTCGTGAGAGCCAAATTCGTGTGTATTCTCGTTCGTGAGAGGCAAAATTCGTGTAGACACTCGTTCGTGAGAGCAAAATTCGTGTGTATTCTCGTTCGTGAGAGGCAAAATTCGTGTAGACACTCGTTCGTGAGAGCAAAATTCGTGTATATTCTCGTTCGTGAGAGGCAAAATTCGTGTAGACACTCGTTCGTGAGAGCAAAATTCGTGTATATTCTCGTTCGTGAGAGGCAAAATTCGTGTAGACACTCGTTCGTGAGAGCAAAATTCGTGTGTATTCTCGTTCGTGAGAGGCAAAATTCGTGTAGACACTCGTTCGTGAGAGCAAAATTCGTGTATATTCTCGTTCGTGAGAGGTAAAATTCGTGAAGACACTCGTTCGTGAGATTAACCTAACCTCACGAACCTTAACCTAACCTCACGAACCTTAACCTAACCTCACAAGCCTTAACCTCACGAACCTTAACCTAACCTCACGAGCCTTAACCTAACCTCACGAACCTTAACCTAACCTCACGAACCTTAACCTAACCTCACGAACCTTAACCTAACCTCACGAACCTTAACCTAACCTCACGAACCTTAACCTAACCTCACGAGCCTTAACCTCACGAACCTTAACCTAACCTCACGAACCTTAACCTAACCTCACGAACCTTAACCTAACCTCACGAGCCTTAACCTAACCTCACGAACCTTAACCTAACCTCACGAACCTTAACATAACCTCACGAACCTTAACCTAACCTCACGAGCCTTAACCTCACGAACCTTAACCTAACCTCACAGACCTTAACCTAACCTCACGAACCTTAACCTAACCTCACGAGCCTTAACCTAACCTCACGAACCTTAACCTAACCTCACGAAACAAGTCTGCCGTTCGTGAACGACAAAATTCGTCTTAAGACAGCTTAGACATGTATATATAATGTATGCAAGGTATAATGAAAAACATCAAAGTATTCAATATCAAATCCTTTTTATTGTAAATAGTTACCAGTACTGGAAGGTAGGACATGTTTACTTAAAAAAAATATATATTAAAACAAAATTCTACTTGTAATAGAATGATTTAAATTACTCAATATATCCCAAGATAAGTCAATTGTGTTATAATTGATTTATAAGTCAATTGCTCAAATAATTATTTGAGTAATTATAAATTACCAGTTCCTTCTTAACCACATTCCAATTAACATGATAAATTACTGTTAACTCTAAACCTTGATTATCATCCATATTGACTGGGAAAAAATGCCTCTCAAACTTTCCTGAAGTGATCAATATATATATATTATATATATTGGTCAGTATACAGTCATATTACCAATTAGCAATACATATCAAAATACAAACCAATTAGCAATACATATCAAAACTGGTAAAACTATATATTATTAAAAATGATGGGCAGCAACTCCTGGGCTACTTAAGTTGTACTGGCAGTGGTATAGGGGCCCTCAGCGACACCATCTACACACGTGGTATAGGGGCCCTCAGCGACACCATCTACACATGTGGTATAGGGGCCCTCAGCGACACCATCTACACACTTTTGTACTGGGGTGCAGCCCCCCTCACGCAGCAGAACGACCCTGAGTTGTAGTAGAGATTTCCACATCACTGTACACTACATTTCTTATCCACTACACTATCTGCGGGAGTCAAAAACAAATGCATGTTTTTTTTTCCGAAGGTCAAAAACATTACAGCATACAAAAAAAATACAAAAGTTTATGCACGTGATGAGTCACAATAATGTTGACCAGACCACACACTAGAAGGTGAAGGGACGACGACGTTACGGTCCGTCCTGGACCAGTCTCAAGTCAACTGTGAATGGTCCAGGACGGATCGAAACGTCGTTGTCCCTTCATTTTATAGTGTGTGTGGATTGGTCAACACAAAAGTTTATATATAATGGGAGACAAAAGCACTTTTAAGTAACAATTTTATCGATACTAAAATAGCAATGTAAATTCTCTGGTTAGAGATAAAGCCCTATTTACTTATCCTGCTTGTTGGAATGATGGTCCAATGATCCTAGTGAGTCAACACAATTTCTCAAATTCATTCTCATATCCAATCTTCATTCCTTCCCCCCATCCCATCCCAGAACCTTATCCTCACCCCCCTTCCAAGTGCTATATAGTCGTAATGGCTTAACGCTTTCCCCCAATAATTCCCTTTCGTCCCATCTCTTTACACTGTCCTCATATCTGAGCTCGGCCTAAAGGCCGGGATATGTCGCCTGAGTAGGAGAACTGTGATCCAAGGACTTAAATATTTAGGATATGAAGACTAACTTAATACTCTAGTTGGGATATGTAAACACACGACACGCTTTGGTGTCGACCAAACCACACACTAGAAAGTGAAGGGACGACGACGACGACGTTTCGGTCCTTCCTGGACCATTCTCAAGTCGATTGTCACAACAGCCCGGGACGGACCAAAAGGTCGTCGTCCCTTCACCTTCTAGTGTGTGGTTTGGCCAACATTTCAGCCTCGTTATCGTGACTCCTTGTCTGCAAGCTGATACAAGGACAACCTATCGATATGTCAACGCTCTTAGTTTGTCCTTATTTGGACATCATTGTCTAAGAGCTGGGAGATGAGGAACGAGAGCTGGGAGACAAGGACAAGAGCTGGGAGACAAGGTACAAGAGCTGGGAGAGAGAATGAGAGAGAGAGAGAGAGAGAGAGAGAGAGAGAGAGAGAGAGAGGTAGAGTAGGGAGAGAGGTAGAGGTAGAGGGAGGCGGGCGGGGGGGGGGTTGCCAGGTACTGCTGGCTGCAATATTAGGCACCATTTTCTGAGATAGGTTATATAAGCGGAACTTGTGGCCTTATATACGTGAGTGGACACAGGCGCTGTACTGTACAATGTGTGTGTTGTTATGTGGTGGTTAATGATAGGGTGGAGATGGGCGGGTGGTTGTTGGGTGGGAATGGGTGGGGAATTTGTTTGTGTATTTTTGGGTGGCGGTTTGAAAAGTGTGTGGGGTGCGAGGGATGGAGGAGGAGTGGAAATAATGTGGACAAGTTCCAGAATAATGGCGGGTGGTGGGTGGTATTCCCGTTTTCTGTTGGTCTTGGTCTTCCCACATTGAGGAGGGGGGACTCTCACTCCAGGTGTTGGCTCTCCTTACATGTTTACACGTCGATCCTACNTCTATTCTGCATTTTCTTCCATGTCGTTCACTCCAGTACGTTGTTATTTTACTGTGCAGATTTGGGACCTGTCCCTCCAGTGTTTAGGGTAGAGCTACATGCCGTCCAAACCAATTTTGGAGCAGATGTGAAGATTGACCAACTAACAAACCTGGGAAGGAGGGAGGGAGGGAAGGAATCAAGGGGACATTTCATTACATTCATCGCTGGTTCTCTAGGGAAGCCCCTTGTGGTTCTCTGAACAAAGCTACCTACAAGGAAGATTCATCAGGGATGAGGAGGACACTTCAGTACTGTAATAAAGATGAGCGAGACCGGTCGTTGAGAGACTACGACCCAAGGCAACACAAGCGTGACGAGGCTGGCCGAGAGACGACCCAAGGCAACACAAGCGTGACGAGGCTGGCCGAGAGACGACCCAAGGCAACACAAGCGTGACGAGGCTGGCCGAGAGACGACCCAAGGCAACACAAGGGTGACGAGGGTGGCCGGGAGACGACCCAAGGCAACACAAGCGTGACGAGGCTGGCCAAGAGACGACCCAAGGCAACACAAGGGTGACGAGGGTGGCCGGGAGACGACCCAAGGCAACACAAGCGTGACGAGGCTGGCCGGGAGACGACCCAAGGCAACACAAGCGTGACGAGGCTGGCCGGGAGACGACCCAAGGCAACACAAGCGTGACGAGGCTGGCCGAGACACGACCCAAGACAACACAAGCGTGACGAGGCTGGCCAAGAGACGACCCAAGGCAACACAAGGGTGACGAGGGTGGCCGGGAGACGACCCAAGGCAACACAAGCGTGACGAGGCTGGCCGGGAGACGACCCAAGGCAACACAAGGGTGACGAGGCTGGCCAAGACGACCCAAGGCAACACAAGCGTGACGAGGGTGGCCAAGACGACCCAAGGCAACACAAGCGTGACGAGGGTGGCCAAGACGACCCAAGGCAACACAAGCGTGACGAGGCTGGCCGAGAGACGACCCAAGACAACACAAGCGTGACGAGGCTGGCCGAGAGACGACCCAAGGCAACACAAGCATGACGAGGCTGGCCGAGAGACGACCCAAGGCAACACAAGGGTGACGAGGCTGGCCGAGAGACGACCCAAGGCAACACAAGTGTGACGAGGCTGGCCGGGAGACGACCCAAGGCAACACAAGCGTGACGAGGCTGGCCGAGAGACGACCCAAGGCAACACAAGCGTGACGAGGCTGGCCGAGACACGACCCAAGGCAACACAAGCGTGATGGGGACAATAAATACTGCGGCCCCAAAGTTCCTGTTACACTGCCAAAATCCCATGCCCTGAATATCAGCCCAGGACATGTTAGCGAAGAATGCTTCAAGAGGTGAGTACTACACCATAGGTACCATTACAATGCACAATGTTACTGTACGACAGCACAAGACGGCTCTGGTATCATTATCACACAAGTTACGTAACAATTTGTTATTGCAATTGCCAAATGTATTATACACTGTCATATTGGCTCTGAACCTCTGCACTCTGTGGCACGTCAATTAATTAATCCTTTCTTAGATTTGGTAATGCCCTTACAGTTGAAACGTCGTCTATTAAAGTCTACTCTTCTTGCCGCTCGTCACCCGACCCGTCTTCTTGCCCAGTCAAATGCAACTTGCTGGCAAAAATTCACGCAAACAAGACTTTGCAAGTATTGGTCACGAAAGGCTTAATGGGTTGCTTGCCTTTGTACTGTTTAGTTGGCTAGAAATACAGCTTTTGCCCAAGTGGTAAATTGGACCAACTGCTTCCTACCAAAAGATTTGGTACTAGTGTTAAAAATTAATTGTCTTACCTTAGCAGAATTGATAATCTGCAAAGCTATGCGATGTGGCAAATGCTCGACACTATTGACAAGGTCTCGAGGTTCGGAGTTTGCAACATCTTGCAGCGTGTGATAACCAGCGTTGTACAACATTCGAGCGCGACCCTGAAAAATAAGGAAGCGGCATAAAAAAAATGATTGGAACTAATCAACAAATTAACACACAACCCCTGATTGGTATTATTTATAGATTGGTAGACAGCAGTCCCACACTACAAGACCAAAGGTGATTATAGGTATTCTCTCTGTTTTAGTGTTATCTTGAGGTTATCTTGAGATGATTTCGGGGCTTTAGTGTCCCCGCGGCCCGGTCCTCGACCAGGCCTCCACCCCCAGGAAGCAGCCCGTGACAGCTGACTAACACCCAGGTACCTATTTTACTGCTAGGTAACAGGGGCATAGGGTGAAAAACTCTGCCCATTGTTTCTCGCCGGCGCCGGGATCGAACCCAGGACCACAGGATCACAAGTCCAGCGTGCTGTCCGCTCGGCCGACCGGCTCCCGGTCATAACCTACTGTTATGTAGGTCATGACTCTAAATCTAACATTTATTGTATATGTTAGTCCTAAGGGCTGGAGTTCGATCCCCTGTGGAGGCGGAAACAAATCCCTGATGCCACTGTTCACCTAGCAGTAAAATAGGTACCTGGGAGTTAGTCAGCTGTCACGGGCTGCTTCCTGGGGTAGAGGCCTGGGTGAGGACCGGGCCGCGGGGACACTAAAGCCCCGAAATCATCTCAAGATAACCTCGGAAACAAATCCCTGATGCCACTGTTCACCTAGCAGTAAAATAGGTACCTGGAGTTAGTCAGCTGTCACGGGCTGCTTCCTGGGGGTGGAGGCCTGGTTGAGGACCGGCCGCGGGGACACTAAGCCCCGAAATCATCTCAAGATAACCTCAGATAATGATGCTAGTGTTGCACTTACAGGTGGGAATATCCCATCTTACATCTTGACCATCTTGTCTTACCTGCACCTATTTCCTTATTTATTACCTGTGACTTCTTTGCTCTCATCCTTATCAGTTATCCATGCCTGAAGCACCTCTGGGTGGCTTAATCTTCATCAATCATTCTCTCTCATCACATTCAACTTAATAATGGTTCAGAATGGACAGAAACTGTCGTTTCTTCACCTTCACTGGTCATCAGGATGGAAAATTAGAAGTGGTCAGTGGACCGCAGGAATGGAATAAAGAATTTGGAGTGTTCCGCGGGAGGAGGAAGTGGCAAGATCAATTGACCAAAAAGTAGTAGAACCATTGTAACACGTGGGGGGGGGGGGTTCTGAAGAATCTCAATCCCCTGTTTCTCTCTCTACCCGTAATCTTACTTTTATTCTCTACCAAGGGACCCCAAAACGTTTACCTTTAGCCGAGCCCACGCCACGTGGTCTTAAGACGATTGACCGACTTAAGATTCTACAAACCGAATGACGTGACATGGGCTTCTAGCAAAACCCCTAGGGTCGCCTTTACGCCGCCGCCGCCGCCACCACCACACCAGTAACACTGAGCAATGATCGAGGTCTGGGTCGCCTTTACGCCGCCGCCGCCACCACCACACCAGTAACACTGAGCAATGATCGAGGTCTGGGTCGATCATGCTAATGAATCATCCTTGGGGCTTGATCCCCACTAGTAACATATAACCTTGGATCTTATTCTTTACACATCTTTTACCATGCCGTGGCACAGGCGACTAAGGCGCATCTGGGATCATCCCGAACGTAAGTTCAAACCCTCATCACGGCCCTTGTGGATTTGTTCATTAGTGGATTTTTTGGATGCAAATGAATAGAAAAACCCAGCACAATGTCACCAAGTGCCTCGTTCCGGTAGAACCCAGGGAGCTTCCCGACGCTATCTCGCCGAGATCGCTACATTCCAATTGATCACATTAGATGCAGGAGTTGTGTTTGGCCTACTGGGGACCAGATGCCGAATCTGGCTCCCTTAGCGAGGCACACGGAGCAATGGACAATATGCAACACAATCAACCAGCCATCCACTTACCTGCTTGATGGGGTTCTGGAGTTCTTCTACTCCCCCAAGCCCGGCCCGAGGCCAGGCTCGACCTGGTCCACCAAGCTGTTGCTTGGAGCGCCAAGTTCCTATATTTAGGCCTATATATATGGAGGCCAAGTAGTAAGGGAGAGAGAAGAGAGAGAGAGAGAGAGAGAGAGAGAGAGAGAGAGAGAGAGAGAGAGAGAGAGAGAGAGAGAGAGAGAGAGAGAGAGAGAGAGAGAGAGAGGGGGGGGGGGGGGGGGAGAGGGGGAGAGAGGTAGAGGCAGAGGGAGGCGGGCGGGGAGGGGGCGGGGGTTGCCAGGTACTGCTGGCTGGAATATCAGCACACCATTTTCTGAGATAGGTTATATAAGCAGAAGTTGTGGCCCTATATACGTGAGTGGACACAGGCGCTGTACTGTACAATGTGTGTGTTGTTATGTGGTGGTTAATGATAGGGTGGAGATAGGCGGGTGGTTGTTGGGTGGGAATGGGTGGGGAATTTGTTTGTGTATTTTTGGGTGGCGGTTTGAAAAGTGTGTGGGGTGCGAGGGATGGAGGAGGAGTGGAAATAATGTGGACAAGTTCCAGAATAATGGCGGGTGGTTGGTGGGTGGTATTCTCGTTTTCTGTTGGTCTTGGTCTTCCCACATTAGAGGGGGACTCTCACTGCAGGTGTTGGCTCTCCTTACGTGTTTACACGTCGATCCTACCTCAATAATGAGTGTTTGCCTTCTCAATTTGTGACACACACCTACCTACACACGTGCCCGTTACGTTTAGCAGGTGTGGGAAGCGTAATAAGAGCGAGAATGGACGGTAAAGGCGTATATAGGTGTGGGAGGTTGGCTGGCTGGCTGCCTGGGTGAGGTGAGGGGGGGGGCGGAGCGAGGCTACCTTCCCTCAATCTCCCGCCGCCTCGAGGCTGCTCCGCCTCACACACACACTTTAACACGTTGCTCCTACCTCAACAGTGGGTGTTTGCCTTGTCAATTTGTAACACACACCTACGTACACATGTGTAGCTTACCTTTAGCAGGTGTGGCGAGGGTAAGAAGGGCGAGAATGGCGGGTAGAGAGGTATGAAGGTGTGTAGGTGCAGAGGGAGGGAGGGAGGGAGGGGTAGCCAGCCACGCGTGGCGCGCTCCTCAACCTGGCTAGTGCTGCCACAATGTACGCCATTACCACATTAATAACCAAAGTGTATGACGACACTACTACTACTCGATGATTCAACAAGAGTGTGCATGTAGGATGACTTTACTCTAAGAGACTTTGGCCATAAAACACCCGCCAACACCAGTAAAAACACCTTCCACTTGCCGCCCGCCAACAATGTGGCAACACCCGCCACCACCACCCCACCCCACCCGCCGCTCGCTCGCTCAGCTGACTGACTGCCTCACTGGACTTCTATTTAAACACAAGAATTGTTCTCATTCATTTTATCACTAATTTCCCACAAGACAATAATATCTTTGCTTGGCTTGGCTTGGCTTAGCTTAGTACAACACAACACAACACACACTTGGCGTGGCTTGGCTTGGCTTGGCTTGGCTTGGCTTGGCGTGGCTTGGCTTGGCTTGGCTTGGCTTAGTACAACACAACACACACTTGGCGTGGCTTGGCTTGGCTTGGCTTGGCTTGGCGTGGCTTGGCTTGGCTTGGCTTGGCTTAGCTTAGTACAACACAACACAACACAACACACACTTGGCTTGGCTTGGCTTGGCTTGGCTTGGCTTGGCTTGGCTTGGCTTAGCTTAGTACAACACAACACAACACACACTTGGCGTGGCTTGGCTTGGCTTAGCTTAGTACAACACAACACAACACAACACACACTTGGCTTGGCTTGGCTTGGCTTGGCTTAGTACAACACAACACACATTTGGCTTGGCTTGGCTTGGCTTGGCTTGGCTTGGCTTGGCTTGGCTTGGCTTAGCTTAGCTTAGTACAACACAACACAACACAACACAACACACACTTGGCTTGGCTTGGCTTGGCTTGGCTTGGCTTAGCTTAGTACAACACAACACAACACAACACAACACACACTTGGCTTGGCTTGGCTTGGCTTAGCTTAGTACAACACAACACAACACAACACAACACACACTTGGCTTGGCTTGGCTTGGCTTGGCTTGCCTTGGCTTGGCTTAGTACAACACAACACAACACAACTCAACACAACATATATATATATATATATATATATATATATATATATATATATATGAGCGCGCGCCTCCACTCCACCACGCTGCTAAACACAGGCTTAACCTATGTTAACCTAACCTATGTTAACCTAACCTAACAATGTTAACCTAACCTAACAATGTTAACCTAACCTAACAATGTTAACCTAACCTAACAATGTTAACCTAACAATGTTAACCTAACCTATGTTAACCTAACCTAACAATGTTAACCTAACCTAACAATGTTAACCTAACCTCACGAACCTTAACCTAACCTCACGAGCCTTAACCTAACCTCACGAACCTTAACCTAACCTCACGAACCTTAACCTAACCTCACGAGCCTTAACCTAACCTCACGAGCCTTAACCTAACCTCACGAGCCTTAACCTAACCTCACAGACCTTAACCTAACCTCACGAACCTTAACCTAACCTCACGAACCTTAACCTAACCTCACGAACCTTAACCTAACCTCACAGACCTTAACCTAACCTCACGAACCTTAACCTAACCTCACGAACCTTAACCTAACCTCACGAACCTTAACCTAACCTCACGAACCTTAACCTAACCTCACAGACCTTAACCTAACCTCACGAACCTTAACCTAACCTCACGAACCTTAACCTAACCTCACGAACCTTAACCTAACCTCACGAACCTTAACCTAACCTCACGAACCTTAACCTAACCTCACGAACCTTAACCTAACCTCACGAAACAAGTCTGCCGTTCGTGAACGACAAAATTCGTGAAGACACTCGTTCGTGAGAGGCAAAATTCGTGTAGACACTCGTTCGTGCGAGCAAAATTCGTGTGTATTCTCGTTCGTGAGAGGCAAAATTCGTGTAGACACTCGTTCGTGAGAGCAAAATTCGTGTGTATTCTCGTTCGTGAGAGGCAAAATTCGTGTAGACACTCGTTCGTGAGAGCAAAATTCGTGTGTATTCTCGTTCGTGAGAGGCAAAATTCGTGTATATTCTCGTTCGTGAGAGCAAAATTCGTGTAGACACTCGTTCGTGAGAGCAAAATTCGTGTGTATTCTCGTTCGTGAGAGCAAAATTCGTGTGTATTCTCGTTCGTGAGAGGCAAAATTCGTGTAGACACTCGTTCGTGAGAGCAAAATTCGTGTGTTCTCGTTCGTGAGAGGCAAAATTCGTGTAGACACTCATTCGTGTGTATTCTCGTTCGTGAGAGGCAAAATTCGTGTATATTCTCGTTCGTGAGAGGCAAAATTCGTGTGGACACTCGTTCGTGAGAGCAAAATTCGTGTATATTCTCGTTCGTGAGAGGCAAAATTCGTGTAGACACTCGTTCGTGAGAGCAAAATTCGTGTATATTCTCGTTCGTGAGAGGCAAAATTCGTGTAGACACTCGTTCGTGAGAGCAAAATTCGTGTATATTCTCGTTCGTGAGAGGCAAAATTCGTGTAGACACTCGTTCGTGAGAGCCAAATTCGTGTGTATTCTCGTTCGTGAGAGCAAAATTCGTGTATAATCTCGTTCGTGAGAGGCAAAATTCGTGTAGACACTCGTTCGTGAGAGCAAAATTCGTGTATATTCTCGTTCGTGAGAGCAAAATTCGTGTATATTCTCGTTCGTGAGAGGCAAAATTCGTGTAGACACTCGTTCGTGAGAGCAAAATTCGTGTGTTCTCGTTCGTGAGAGGCAAAATTCGTGTAGACACTCATTCGTGTGTATTCTCGTTCGTGAGAGGCAAAATTCGTGTATATTCTCGTTCGTGAGAGGCAAAATTCGTGTGGACACTCGTTCGTGAGAGCAAAATTCGTGTATATTCTCGTTCGTGAGAGGCAAAATTCGTGTAGACACTCGTTCGTGAGAGCAAAATTCGTGTATATTCTCGTTCGTGAGAGGCAAAATTCGTGTAGACACTCGTTCGTGAGAGCAAAATTCGTGTATATTCTCGTTCGTGAGAGGCAAAATTCGTGTAGACACTCGTTCGTGAGAGCCAAATTCGTGTGTATTCTCGTTCGTGAGAGCAAAATTCGTGTATAATCTCGTTCGTGAGAGGCAAAATTCGTGTAGACACTCGTTCGTGAGAGCAAAATTCGTGTATATTCTCGTTCGTGAGAGCAAAATTCGTGTATATTCTCGTTCGTGAGAGGCAAAATTCGTGTAGACACTCGTTCGTGAGAGCAAAATTCGTGTGTATTCTCGTTCGTGAGAGGCAAAATTCGTGTAGACACTCGTTCGTGAGAGCAAAATTCGTGTATTTTCTCGTTCGTGAGAGGCAAAATTCGTGTAGACACTCGTTCGTGAGAGCAAAATTCGTGTATTTTCTCGTTCGTGAGAGGCAAAATTCGTGTAGACACTCGTTCGTGAGAGCAAAATTCGTGTAGACACTCGTTCGTGAGAGCAAAATTCGTGTATATTCTCGTTCGTGAGAGGCAAAATTCGTGTAGACACTCGTTCGTGAGAGCAAAATTCGTGTGGACACTCGTTCGTGAGAGCAAAATTCGTGTATATTCTCGTTCGTGAGAGGCAAAATTCGTGTAGACACTCGTTCGTGAGAGCAAAATTCGTGTATAATCTCGTTCGTGAGAGGCAAAATTCGTGTAGACACTCGTTCGTGAGAGCAAAATTCGTGTGTATTCTCGTTCGTGAGAGCAAAATTCGTGTATAATCTCGTTCGTGAGAGGCAAAATTCGTGTAGACACTCGTTCGTGAGAGCAAAATTCGTGTAGACACTCGTTCGTGAGAGCAAAATTCGTGTAGACACTCGTTCGTGAGAGCAAAATTCGTGTATATTCTCGTTCGTGAGAGGCAAAATTCGTGTAGACACTCGTTCGTGAGAGCAAAATTCGTGTGGACACTCGTTCGTGAGAGCAAAATTCGTGTATATTCTCGTTCGTGAGAGGCAAAATTCGTGTAGATACTCGTTCGTGAGAGCAAAATTCGTGTAGACACTCGTTCGTGAGAGCAAAATTCGTGTATATTCTCGTTCGTGAGAGGCAAAATTCGTGTAGACACTCGTTCGTGAGAGCAAAATTCGTGTGGACACTCGTTCGTGAGAGCAAAATTCGTGTATATTCTCGTTCGTGAGAGGCAAAATTCGTGTAGATACTCGTTCGTGAGAGCAAAATTCGTGTATATTCTCGTTCGTGAGAGGCAAAATTCGTGTAGACACTCGTTCGTGAGAGCAAAATTCGTGTGTATTCTCGTTCGTGAGAGCAAAATTCGTGTATAATCTCGTTCGTGAGAGGCAAAATTCGTGTAGACACTCGTTCGTGAGAGCAAAATTCGTGTAGACACTCGTTCGTGAGAGCAAAATTCGTGTATATTCTCGTTCGTGAGAGGCAAAATTCGTGTAGACACTCGTTCGTGAGAGCAAAATTCGTGTATATTCTCGTTCGTGAGAGGCAAAATTCGTGTAGACACTCGTTCGTGAGAGCAAAATTCGTGTGGACACTCGTTCGTGAGAGCAAAATTCGTGTATATTCTCGTTCGTGAGAGCAAAATTCGTGTAGACACTCGTTCGTGAGAGCAAAATTCGTGTGTATTCTCGTTCGTGAGAGGCAAAATTCGTGTAGATACTCGTTCGTGAGAGCAAAATTCGTGTAGACACTCGTTCGTGAGAGGCAAAATTCGTGTAGACACTCGTTCGTGAGAGCAAAATTCGTGTATATTCTCGTTCGTGAGAGGCAAAATTCGTGTAGACACTCGTTCGTGAGAGCAAAATTCGTGTATATTCTCGTTCGTGAGAGGCAAAATTCGTGTATATTCTCGTTCGTGAGAGGCAAAATTCGTGTAGACACTCGTTCGTGAGAGCCAAATTCGTGTGTATTCTCGTTCGTGAGAGGCAAAATTCGTGTAGACACTCGTTCGTGAGTCAAATTCGTGTGTATTCTCGTTCGTGAGAGGCAAAATTCGTGTAGACACTCGTTCGTGAGAGCAAAATTCGTGTATAATCTCGTTCGTGAGAGGCAAAATTCGTGTAGACACGCGTTCGTGAGAGCAAAATTCGTGTATATTCGCGTTCGTGAGAGGCAAAATTCGTGTATATTCTCGTTCGTGAGAGGCAAAATTCGTGTAGACACTCGTTCGTGAGAGCCAAATTCGTGTGTATTCTCGTTCGTGAGGCAAAATTCGTGTAGACACTCGTTCGTGAGTCAAATTCGTGTGTATTCTCGTTCGTGAGAGGCAAAATTCGTGTAGACACTCGTTCGTGAGAGCAAAATTCGTGTGTATTCTCGTTCGTGAGAGGCAAAATTCGTGTGGACACTCGTTCGTGAGAGCCAAATTCGTGTATATTCTCGTTCGTGAGAGGCAAAATTCGTGTGGACACTCGTTCGTGAGAGCCAAATTCGTGTGTATTCTCGTTCGTGAGGCAAAATTCGTCAATCATTCTCTCATTCTCTTCAATCTCTTCATCATTCTCTTCATCAATCATTCTCTCTCATCACATTCAACTTAATAATGGTTCAGAATGGACAGAAACTGTCGTTTCTTCACCTTCATTGGTCATCAGGATGGAAAATTAGAAGTGGTCAGTGGACCGCAGGAATGGAATAAAGAATTTGGAGTGTTTGGAGCGGGAGGAGGAAGTGGCAAGATCAATTGACC
>WNGS01162464.1:75099-85264 GCA_020271785.1 Procambarus virginalis | reverse complement strand
AAAAAGTAGTAGAACCATTGTAACACGTGGGGGGGGGGGGGGGGTGTTCTGAAGAATCTCAATCCCCCTGTTTCTCTCTCTACCCGTAATCTTACTTTTATTCTCTACCAAGGGACCCCAAAACGTTTACCTTTAGCCGAGCCCACGCCACGTGGTCTTAAGACGATTGACCGACTTAAGATTCTACAAACCGAATGACGTGACATGGGCTTCTAGCAAAACCCCTAGGGTCGCCTTTACGCCGCCGCCGCCGCCACCACCACACCAGTAACACTGAGCAATGATCGAGGTCTGGGTCGCCTTTACGCCGCCGCCGCCACCACCACACCAGTAACACTGAGCAATGATCGAGGTCTGGGTCGATCATGCTAATGAATCATCCTTGGGGCTTGATCCCCACTAGTAACATATAACCTTGGATCTTATTCTTTACACATCTTTTACCATGCCGTGGCACAGGCGACTAAGGCGCATCTGGGATCATCCCGAACGTAAGTTCAAACCCTCATCACGGCCCTTGTGGATTTGTTCATTAGTGGATTTTTTGGATGCAAATGAATAGAAAAACCCAGCACAATGTCACCAAGTGCCTCGTTCCGGTAGAACCCAGGGAGCTTCCCGACGCTATCTCGCCGAGATCGCTACATTCCAATTGATCACATTAGATGCAGGAGTTGTGTTTGGCCTACTGGGGGACCAGATGCCGAATCTGGCTCCCTTAGCGAGGCACACGGAGCAATGGACAATATGCAACACAATCAACCAGCCATCCACTTACCTGCTTGATGGGGTTCTGGGAGTTCTTCTACTCCCCCAAGCCCGGCCCGAGGCCAGGCTCGACCTGGTCCACCAAGCTGTTGCTTGGAGCGCCAAGTTCCTATATTTAGGCCTATATATATGGAGGCCAAGTAGTAAGGGAGAGAGAATGAGAGAGAGAGAGAGAGAGAGAGAGAGAGAGAGAGAGAGAGAGAGAGAGAGAGAGAGAGAGAGAGAGAGAGAGAGAGAGAGAGAGAAAGGGGGGGGGGGGGGGGGAGAGGGGGAGAGAGGTAGAGGCAGAGGGAGGCGGGCGGGGAGGGGGCGGGGGTTGCCAGGTACTGCTGGCTGGAATATCAGCACACCATTTTCTGAGATAGGTTATATAAGCAGAAGTTGTGGCCCTATATACGTGAGTGGACACAGGCGCTGTACTGTACAATGTGTGTGTTGTTATGTGGTGGTTAATGATAGGGTGGAGATAGGCGGGTGGTTGTTGGGTGGGAATGGGTGGGGAATTTGTTTGTGTATTTTTGGGTGGCGGTTTGAAAAGTGTGTGGGGTGCGAGGGATGGAGGAGGAGTGGAAATAATGTGGACAAGTTCCAGAATAATGGCGGGTGGTTGGTGGGTGGTATTCTCGTTTTCTGTTGGTCTTGGTCTTCCCACATTAGAGGGGGGACTCTCACTGCAGGTGTTGGCTCTCCTTACGTGTTTACACGTCGATCCTACCTCAATAATGAGTGTTTGCCTTCTCAATTTGTGACACACACCTACCTACACACGTGCCCGTTACGTTTAGCAGGTGTGGGAAGCGTAATAAGAGCGAGAATGGACGGTAAAGGCGTATATAGGTGTGGGAGGTTGGCTGGCTGGCTGCCTGGGTGAGGTGAGGGGGGGGGCGGAGCGAGGCTACCTTCCCTCAATCTCCCGCCGCCTCGAGGCTGCTCCGCCTCACACACACACTTTAACACGTTGCTCCTACCTCAACAGTGGGTGTTTGCCTTGTCAATTTGTAACACACACCTACGTACACATGTGTAGCTTACCTTTAGCAGGTGTGGCGAGGGTAAGAAGGGCGAGAATGGCGGGTAGAGAGGTATGAAGGTGTGTAGGTGCAGAGGGAGGGAGGGAGGGAGGGGTAGCCAGCCACGCGTGGCGCGCTCCTCAACCTGGCTAGTGCTGCCACAATGTACGCCATTACCACATTAATAACCAAAGTGTATGACGACACTACTACTACTCGATGATTCAACAAGAGTGTGCATGTAGGATGACTTTACTCTAAGAGACTTTGGCCATAAAACACCCGCCAACACCAGTAAAAACACCTTCCACTTGCCGCCCGCCAACAATGTGGCAACACCCGCCACCACCACCCCACCCCACCCGCCGCTCGCTCGCTCAGCTGACTGACTGCCTCACTGGACTTCTATTTAAACACAAGAATTGTTCTCATTCATTTTATCACTAATTTCCCACAAGACAATAATATCTTTGCTTGGCTTGGCTTGGCTTAGCTTAGTACAACACAACACAACACACACTTGGCGTGGCTTGGCTTGGCTTGGCTTGGCTTGGCTTGGCGTGGCTTGGCTTGGCTTGGCTTGGCTTAGTACAACACAACACACACTTGGCGTGGCTTGGCTTGGCTTGGCTTGGCTTGGCGTGGCTTGGCTTGGCTTGGCTTGGCTTAGCTTAGTACAACACAACACAACACAACACACACTTGGCTTGGCTTGGCTTGGCTTGGCTTGGCTTGGCTTGGCTTGGCTTAGCTTAGTACAACACAACACAACACACACTTGGCGTGGCTTGGCTTGGCTTAGCTTAGTACAACACAACACAACACAACACACACTTGGCTTGGCTTGGCTTGGCTTGGCTTAGTACAACACAACACACATTTGGCTTGGCTTGGCTTGGCTTGGCTTGGCTTGGCTTGGCTTGGCTTGGCTTAGCTTAGCTTAGTACAACACAACACAACACAACACAACACACACTTGGCTTGGCTTGGCTTGGCTTGGCTTGGCTTAGCTTAGTACAACACAACACAACACAACACAACACACACTTGGCTTGGCTTGGCTTGGCTTAGCTTAGTACAACACAACACAACACAACACAACACACACTTGGCTTGGCTTGGCTTGGCTTGGCTTGCCTTGGCTTGGCTTAGTACAACACAACACAACACAACACAACTCAACACAACATATATATATATATATATATATATATATATATATATATATATGAGCGCGCGCCTCCACTCCACCACGCTGCTAAACACAGGCTTAACCTATGTTAACCTAACCTATGTTAACCTAACCTAACAATGTTAACCTAACCTAACAATGTTAACCTAACCTAACAATGTTAACCTAACCTAACAATGTTAACCTAACAATGTTAACCTAACCTATGTTAACCTAACCTAACAATGTTAACCTAACCTAACAATGTTAACCTAACCTCACGAACCTTAACCTAACCTCACGAGCCTTAACCTAACCTCACGAACCTTAACCTAACCTCACGAACCTTAACCTAACCTCACGAGCCTTAACCTAACCTCACGAGCCTTAACCTAACCTCACGAGCCTTAACCTAACCTCACAGACCTTAACCTAACCTCACGAACCTTAACCTAACCTCACGAACCTTAACCTAACCTCACGAACCTTAACCTAACCTCACAGACCTTAACCTAACCTCACGAACCTTAACCTAACCTCACGAACCTTAACCTAACCTCACGAACCTTAACCTAACCTCACGAACCTTAACCTAACCTCACAGACCTTAACCTAACCTCACGAACCTTAACCTAACCTCACGAACCTTAACCTAACCTCACGAACCTTAACCTAACCTCACGAACCTTAACCTAACCTCACGAACCTTAACCTAACCTCACGAACCTTAACCTAACCTCACGAAACAAGTCTGCCGTTCGTGAACGACAAAATTCGTGAAGACACTCGTTCGTGAGAGGCAAAATTCGTGTAGACACTCGTTCGTGCGAGCAAAATTCGTGTGTATTCTCGTTCGTGAGAGGCAAAATTCGTGTAGACACTCGTTCGTGAGAGCAAAATTCGTGTGTATTCTCGTTCGTGAGAGGCAAAATTCGTGTAGACACTCGTTCGTGAGAGCAAAATTCGTGTGTATTCTCGTTCGTGAGAGGCAAAATTCGTGTATATTCTCGTTCGTGAGAGCAAAATTCGTGTAGACACTCGTTCGTGAGAGCAAAATTCGTGTGTATTCTCGTTCGTGAGAGCAAAATTCGTGTGTATTCTCGTTCGTGAGAGGCAAAATTCGTGTAGACACTCGTTCGTGAGAGCAAAATTCGTGTGTTCTCGTTCGTGAGAGGCAAAATTCGTGTAGACACTCATTCGTGTGTATTCTCGTTCGTGAGAGGCAAAATTCGTGTATATTCTCGTTCGTGAGAGGCAAAATTCGTGTGGACACTCGTTCGTGAGAGCAAAATTCGTGTATATTCTCGTTCGTGAGAGGCAAAATTCGTGTAGACACTCGTTCGTGAGAGCAAAATTCGTGTATATTCTCGTTCGTGAGAGGCAAAATTCGTGTAGACACTCGTTCGTGAGAGCAAAATTCGTGTATATTCTCGTTCGTGAGAGGCAAAATTCGTGTAGACACTCGTTCGTGAGAGCCAAATTCGTGTGTATTCTCGTTCGTGAGAGCAAAATTCGTGTATAATCTCGTTCGTGAGAGGCAAAATTCGTGTAGACACTCGTTCGTGAGAGCAAAATTCGTGTATATTCTCGTTCGTGAGAGCAAAATTCGTGTATATTCTCGTTCGTGAGAGGCAAAATTCGTGTAGACACTCGTTCGTGAGAGCAAAATTCGTGTGTTCTCGTTCGTGAGAGGCAAAATTCGTGTAGACACTCATTCGTGTGTATTCTCGTTCGTGAGAGGCAAAATTCGTGTATATTCTCGTTCGTGAGAGGCAAAATTCGTGTGGACACTCGTTCGTGAGAGCAAAATTCGTGTATATTCTCGTTCGTGAGAGGCAAAATTCGTGTAGACACTCGTTCGTGAGAGCAAAATTCGTGTATATTCTCGTTCGTGAGAGGCAAAATTCGTGTAGACACTCGTTCGTGAGAGCAAAATTCGTGTATATTCTCGTTCGTGAGAGGCAAAATTCGTGTAGACACTCGTTCGTGAGAGCCAAATTCGTGTGTATTCTCGTTCGTGAGAGCAAAATTCGTGTATAATCTCGTTCGTGAGAGGCAAAATTCGTGTAGACACTCGTTCGTGAGAGCAAAATTCGTGTATATTCTCGTTCGTGAGAGCAAAATTCGTGTATATTCTCGTTCGTGAGAGGCAAAATTCGTGTAGACACTCGTTCGTGAGAGCAAAATTCGTGTGTATTCTCGTTCGTGAGAGGCAAAATTCGTGTAGACACTCGTTCGTGAGAGCAAAATTCGTGTATTTTCTCGTTCGTGAGAGGCAAAATTCGTGTAGACACTCGTTCGTGAGAGCAAAATTCGTGTATTTTCTCGTTCGTGAGAGGCAAAATTCGTGTAGACACTCGTTCGTGAGAGCAAAATTCGTGTAGACACTCGTTCGTGAGAGCAAAATTCGTGTATATTCTCGTTCGTGAGAGGCAAAATTCGTGTAGACACTCGTTCGTGAGAGCAAAATTCGTGTGGACACTCGTTCGTGAGAGCAAAATTCGTGTATATTCTCGTTCGTGAGAGGCAAAATTCGTTGTAGACACTCGTTCGTGAGAGCAAAATTCGTGTATAATCTCGTTCGTGAGAGGCAAAATTCGTGTAGACACTCGTTCGTGAGAGCAAAATTCGTGTGTATTCTCGTTCGTGAGAGCAAAATTCGTGTATAATCTCGTTCGTGAGAGGCAAAATTCGTCGTGTAGACACTCGTTCGTGAGAGCAAAATTCGNACCTATGTTAACCTAACCTAACAATGTTAACCTAACCTAACAATGTTAACCTAACCTCACGAACCTTAACCTAACCTCACGAACCTTAACCTAACCTCACGAACCTTAACCTAACCTCACGAGCCTTAACTAACCTCACGAACCTTAACCTAACCTCACGAGCCTTAACCTAACCTCACGAACCTTAACCTAACCTCACAGACCTTAACCTAACCTCACGAACCTTAACCTAACCTCACGAACCTTAACCTAACCTCACGAACCTTAACCTAACCTCACAGACTTTAACCTAACCTCACGAACCTTAACCTAACCTCACGAACCTTAACCTAACCTCACGAACCTTAACCTAACCTCACGAAACAAGTCTGCCGTTCGTGAACGACAAAATTCGTGAAGACACTCGTTCGTGAGAGGCAAAATTCGTGTAGACACTCGTTCGTGAAGAGCAAAATTCGTGTATATTCTCGTTCGTGAGAGCAAAATTCGTGTGTATTCTCGTTCGTGAGAGCAAAATTCGTGTGTATTCTCGTTCGTGAGAGCAAAATTCGTGTATATTCTCGTTCGTGAGAGGCAAAATTCGTGTTTAATCTCGTTCGTGAGAGGCAAAATTCGTGTAGACACTCGTTCGTGAGAGGCAAAATTCGTGTAGACACTCGTTCGTGAGAGCAAAATCGTGTATATTCTCGTTCGTGAGAGGCAAAATTCGTGTAGACACTCGTTCGTGAGAGCAAAATTCGTGTATATTCTCGTTCGTGAGAGCAAAATTCGTGTAGATACTCGTTCGTGAGAGCAAAATTCGTGTATAATCTCGTTCGTGAGGCAAAATTCGTGTAGATACTCGTTCGTGAGAGCAAAATTCGTGAAGACACTCGTTCGTGAGAGGCAAAATTCGTGTAGACACTCGTTCGTGAGAGGCAAAATTCGTGAAGACACTCGTTCGTGAGAGGCGAAATTCGTGTAGACACTCGTTCGTGAGAGCAAAATTCGTGTATTCTCGTTCGTGAGAGGCAAAATTCGTGTAGACACTCGTTCGTGAGAGCAAAATTCGTGTATATTCTCGTTCGTGAGAGGCAAAATTCGTGTAGACACTCGTTCGTGAGAGCAAAATTCGTGTGTATTCTCGTTCGTGAGAGGCAAAATTCGTGTAGACACTCGTTCGTGAGAGCAAAATTCGTGTATAATCTCGTTCGTGAGAGGCAAAATTCGTGTAGACACTCGTTCGTGAGAGCAAAATTCGTGTATATTCTCGTTCGTGAGAGGCAAAATTCGTGTAGACACTCGTTCGTGAGAGCAAAATTCGTGTGTATTCTCGTTCGTGAGAGGCAAAATTCGTGTAGATACTCGTTCGTGAGAGCAAAATTCGTGTATAATCTCGTTCGTGAGGCAAAATTCGTGTAGATACTCGTTCGTGAGAGCAAAATTCGTGAAGACACTCGTTCGTGAGAGGCAAAATTCGTGTAGACACTCGTTCGTGAGAGGCAAAATTCGTGAAGACACTCGTTCGTGAGAGGCGAAATTCGTGTAGACACTCGTTCGTGAGATCAAAATTCGTGTGTATTCTCGTTCGTGAGAGGCAAAATTCGTGTAGACACTCGTTCGTGAGAGCAAAATTCGTGTATATTCTCGTTCGTGAGAGGCAAAATTCGTGTAGACACTCGTTCGTGAGAGCAAAATTCGTGTATATCTCGTTCGTGAGAGGCAAAATTCGTGTAGACACTCGTTCGTTAGAGCCAAATTCGTGTATATTCTCGTTCGTGAGAGGCCAAATTCGTGTAGACACTCGTCCGCGGGGACACTAAAGCCCCGAAATCATCTCCAGATAACCTCAAGATAATGATGATAGTGTTGCACTTACAGGTGGGAATATCCCCATCTTACATCTTGACGACCATCTTCTCTTACCTGCACCTCATGCACCTATTTCCTTATTTATTGCCTGTGACTTACTTCTTTGCTCTCATCCTTACCAGCTATTGATGCCTGTAGCACCTCTTGGGTGGTGGCTTAATCTTCATCAATCAATCATTCTCTCTCATCACATTCAACTTAATAATGGTTCAGAATGGACAGAAAGTGTCGTTTCTTCACCTTCATTGGTATGGAAAATTAGAAGTGGTCAGTGGAGCGCAGGAATGGAATAAAGAATTTGGAGTGTTTGGAGCGGGAGGGAGGAGGAAGTGGCAAGATCAATTGACCAAAAAGTAGTAGATTTATATTTAGGCCTATATATATGGAGGCCAAGTAGTAAGGGAGAGAGAATGAGAGAGAGAGAGAGGTAGGTAGGTAGGTAGGTAGGTAGGGGTAGAGGGAGGCGGGCGGGGCGGGGGCGGGGGTTGCCAGGTACTGCTGGCTAGAATATTAGCACACCATTTTCTGAGATAGGTTATATAAGCAGAAGTTGTGGCCCTATATACGTGAGTGGACACAGGCGCTGTACTGTACAATGTGTGTGTTGTTATGTGGTGGTTAATGATAGGGTGGAGATGGGCGGGTGGTTGTTGGGTGGGGAATTTGTTTGTGTATTTTTGGGTGCCGGTTTGAAAAGTGTGTGGGGAGCGAGGGATGGAGGAGGAGTGGAAATAATGTGGACAAGTTCAAGAATAATGGCGGGTGGTGGGTGGTATTCCCGTTTTCTGTTGGTGTTGGTCTTCCCACATTAGAGGGGGGACTCTCACTCCAGGTGTTGGCTCTCCTTACATGTTTACACGTCGATCCTACCTCAATAATGAGTGTTTGCCTTCTCAATTTGTGACACACACCTACCTACACACGTGCCCGTTACGTTTAGCAGGTGTGGGAAGCGTAATAAGAGCGAGAATGGAGGGTACAGACGTATATAGGTGTGGGAGGTTGGGTGGCTGGCTGCCTGGGTGAGGTGGGGGCGGAGCGAGGCTACCTTCCCTCATTCAAATCTCCCGCCGCCCGCCCGCCCGCCCGCCCGCCTCGAGGCTGCTCCTCCTCCTCCGCCTCACACACACACACACTTTAACACGTTGCTCCTACCTCAAGAGTGGGTGTTTGCCTTGTCAATTTGTAACACACACCTACGTACACATGTGTAGCTTACCTTTAGCAGGTGTGGCGAGGGTAAGAATGGCGGGTAGAGAGGGAGGGAGGGAGGGAGAGGTAGCCAGCCAGGCGCTCGTGGCTAGTGCTCCTGCTGCCACAATGTACGCCATTACCACTCAACCCATTAATAACCAAAGTGTATGACGACACTACTCGATGATTCAACAAGAGTGTGCATGTAGGATGACTTTACTCTAAGAGACTTTGGCCATAAAACACCCGCAAAATTCGTGTATAATCTCGTTCGTGAGAGCCAAAATTCGTGTAGACACTCGTTCGTGAGAGCAAAATTCGTGTATATTCTAGTTCGTGAGAGCAAAATTCGTGTATATTCTCGTTCGTGAGAGCAAAATTCGTGTATATTCTCGTTCGTGAGAGCAAAATTCGTGTATATTCTCGTTCGTGAGAGGCAAAATTCGTGTATATTCTCGTTCGTGAGAGGCAAAATTCGTGTAGATACTCGTTCGTGAGAGCAAAATTCGTGTGTATTCTCGTTCGTGAGAGGCAAAATTCGTGTAGACACTCGTTCGTGAGAGCAAAATTCGTGTGTTCTCGTTCGTGAGAGGCAAAATTCGTGTAGACACTCGTTCGTGAGAGCAAAATTCGTGTATATTCTCGTTCGTGAGAGGCAAAATTCGTGTAGACACTCGTTCGTGAGAGCAAAATTCGTGTAGACACTCGTTCGTGAGAGCAAAATTCGTGTGTATTCTCGTTCGTGAGAGGCAAAATTCGTGTAGACTCTCGTTCGTGAGAGCAAAATTCGTGTATAATCTCGTTCGTGAGAGCCAAAATTCGTGTAGACACTCGTTCGTGAGAGCAAAATTCGTGTATATTCTCGTTCGTGAGAGGCAAAATTCGTGTAGACACTCGTTCGTGAGAGCAAAATTCGTGTATATTCTCGTTCGTGAGAGGCAAAATTCGTGTAGACACTCGTTCGTGCGAGCAAAATTCGTGTGTATTCTCGTTCGTGAGAGGCCAAATTCGTGTAGACACTCGTCCGCGGGGACACTAAAGCCCCACACAACACAACACACACTTGGCTTGGCTTGGCTTGGCTTGGCTTGGCTTGGCTTAGCTTAGTACAACACAACACAACACAACACACACTTGGCTTGGCTTGGCTTGGCTTGGCTTGGCTTGGCTTGGCTTAGTACAACACAACACAACACAACACAACTCAACACAACATATATATATATATATATATATATATATATATATATATATATATATATATATATATATATATATATATATATATATATATATATATATATATATGTGTGTATGTATGTATGTATGTATGGCCTGGTGTTTGTAGTGTTTTATAAATACTTATATTATATATACAGCCCGCCCGCCCGCCCGCCCGCCCGCCCGCCCGCCCGCCCGCGCGCGCGCGCGCACGCACGCGC